>PVIW01003494.1:0-165822 GCA_004026585.1 Noctilio leporinus | reverse complement strand
AGGGGGAGGGGGGAGGGGGGAGGCAGAGGCAAAGAAGGGGAGCAGCTTAGACAAGAACCTAGTATAAAGGAACCATGGACATGGACAACAGGTGGGATTGACTTTGGGGGGAAAGGGTGGGTGGGGAGGGGGACAGAGGGGAGAAAAAAAGGGATGGATGTAATACAACAACAATAAAATTAAAAGAAAAAAAAAAAGAAACAAAACAAAACAAAAAAAAGAACACAGTGACATGAATTCTACAGCCTCTGATCAAGACTGGGTGGTTTCAATTTAGAACATTCCTCCAAACAAGTTTGTAGGAACTATAATGAATGCAACCGTGACTGTTGTACCAGGGAGGGGGACAGAGGGGAGCAAAAAGGGGATGGATGTAATACAACAACAATAAAATTAAAAAAAAAAAAAATGTTCGAGAATTCCAGATACTGTAGAAACTCTGGCCGCAGTGAAGAGTGTCATCATTCCCATTCTTGAAGTGTGGGCTGTGCCTAGTGACTTCCTTCCAAAGCCTACAGCAAGTTCTCACTTAATGTAACCAATAGGTGTTTGGAAACTGTAAGTTAAAGAGAAATGAAAAATAACAGAAACCAATTTCCCCGCAGCTAGGCTAATGCTAGGAATGAGAGTAAGTCTCTACGGTATATTTCTGATCACAAAAACATTACCAAACATCCAAATAAAGACCCAAACCCTGATGGGTGTGTCTCGGTCAGGTGTCATCCCTCGAAGCAGAAGGCCGCTGGTTCCATTCCCAGATGGGGCACATGCTGGGGCAGGGCATGCACAAATGGCAACCAACTGAAATTTCTCTCTCACATCAATGTTCCTCTCCTCTCTCTCCCTCCCTTCCCCTCTCTTTAAAAAATAAAATATTTAAAAGGGCCCAAAACACTTTTAATATTAAGCCTTAAAACAAATGAAAGCTATGTAGGCATTTAAGAAAGATTAATATACACAAAAAAAGATAATTCTTTTCCAACTCACTGATTCCAGTTCAGGGTTGCGGGTGGCCAGCACCTGTCCCAGCCACTCAGGGCACAAGGCATGACACACCCTGGACAGGTCGCCCTTCCATCACAGGGCACTCACACACCCTACACCCCTCAGCCTAGGGCAGTGCAGACACACCACTGTCACATGCGCATCTTGGGGATGCAGGAGGAAACCAGGGTCCCTGGAGGAAACCCACAAGGACATGGGGAGACCATGCAGACTCCACTCAGACAGTGGCCTCAGCCAGAAATGGGCTTTTTCCCCTCACCAATGTTAAAATGAAACTACGTTGAATGAAATGACATTATTTGAGGACCTACTGTATAGTGTGGAAAAGGTACCAGGGGCAGGGGGCAGGGGGCTTTACAGTGAAGAAACCTGGCGGACCCGCCATCAGCCATGTGATCAAGCCCAACATCAATAGTAACAAGTCACATTGAAACAGTAGGTTCCGCTGATGTGACAAAAATGGCACCAACGTGGCCTTCCCCCCAAAATGGATAACCCCAGCCTAATCATGAAAAAAACATCAAATAAACCTGAATTAAGAAGCACTCTACAGAATACCTCAACAGTATTCCTCCAAACTATCATGATCACCCAAAACAAAGAAAGTCTAAGAAACTGTCACACACAACAGGTGCCTAAGAAACGCTGATGATGAAATGAATGTGGTATCCTGGGTGAGATCCTGGAATATAAAAGGACATTGGGTAACCACTAAAAAAATATGAATGAAGTACTGATATTAGTTAATAATAATGTATCAAAATACCAGTTTGTTAACTATAAAAAAATATAGCATATTATCACACAAGATAGGACAATGGTTGCAGGGTGAAAAGGAAGCCTGTACTTTCTTTGTAATTTATTTTGTAAATCTAAAACTCTTTTAAAAAAGAAAATTCATTTTATGATTTTTTAAATTTTTTTTAAAAGATATATATTTTTTAAGATTTTATTTATTATTTCCAGAAAGAGAGGAAGGGAGAGAGACAGAAAGGGAGAGAGGGAAAGACACATCAATGCATGGTTGCCTTTCACCTGCCTCTAGCCACAGACCTGGCTGGAGACCTGGTTTGCAACCTGGTTATGTGCCCTGACTGGGAATCGAACCAGCAACCTGTGGGTTCGCAGGCCAGTGCTTTATCCACTGTGCTACCAGTTAGGGCTTAAAGTTCATTATAAAAACTAAGATTGAGTTTGAGATTTCAGTTTCTATATATCCACAGGCAAGAGGGAAATGTGTTGACAAAAATTCTGTCCATCTTTAAAGCTAGTTTTCACTGTTGTTCAGATGGTTGTTTTTCTAAGTCAAAGTAAATCAAGAGATTCTTACCAAATCATGAAAAACAGTTTGTGCTTTCTACTCCCCTATTAGGCAGCCATGGTACCTGTTACACTATTGGCTTTGACCAGCATCTCTTTACTTCCAGGACAGTTTGAATACAGAGCCCCTCAGAAAACTCCCCCAAATGCCCTCTGTGTACTGCGAGTTCCACAGAGCCATTACAGAGATGGCATGAGTGTGTTGGGCCAGTTCAGTTGCCACAAATCTCTTACAAGCTTAGCAATGTCAAGATAAAATAAGTTCCTTCACAGGTGATGTGCTTATGGTCATTAATTCAAATGGACACAGTGAAGAGGGTGATATTTTTTGCATCATTTCCCAAACTTCTTTGATCAAAAACTTTTTAAAAGTGTGAGTGGGAGGGTGGGGGGCATTAGTATCCAGGGACTAAGTTTCATAGCACAGTTTTGGGAAAGCCAGATCTGAACAGTGAGTAATCAAGCATCCAGAGGTTAAGGCGGTGGCGCGGGTGGGTACGGTTGTTGTGCAGAATGCCCCTGCTCCTGCAAAAGCATTCTGTGGTAAGGCACCCCTTCCCCATAACACCCAAGACTCTCGGCTTCTCTGACACAGTGCTCATCACTCTTTATTACTTTGTTACTGAAGCAGATAGATTTCTATTCTTTCACTTTTCTATTTAAGCTTACAATTTAAGAGATGCTGATTGCTTTCATCTGGGAGGAAGGGACATTTACAAAGAGTCTATTTCCTCATTGCCATGCACCCCCTGCAGATAGGATTACTGACTAATTTGGAAGGAAGAGCTAGAGTTCTTTTGGGATATTTCCTCAAAAACTGTGTAATAGTCACTTCAGATAAGAACAGGCTCTTTCTCAGCAGGGAGTCAAGACCAGAAGTTCCCTTCTGAGCCTATCCACTGATGACTTAATAAAAAAAGTGAAAGAGGCGTGAGCAGTGATACACAGTGAAGAGTAAATTTTTTCTACGTAAATTTTTCTTAATTTTTTCACTGAACAGAATGTTATTTTTAAAAATTAAATATTTATATAATGTGAGGTTTGTATAGTACTCCAAAATATTAATTAATTTCATTTAGTTACTGTTGGAAGAAATCATCTTCCTTTGTAGCAGTTAGATCCACAGTTACAATGCAGTCATTAGACTAAAATGCATCAATCGTCAGACATAGTTGAAAAAGTAAGGACATGATTTACCAAACTCTTCAACTTTTCAGCTGGTCACATCCCTGAGGACACAGGAACCTATTTTAGAATTGTCTTTTGAATTTGGGGCTTATGTTATTGATCACTCAAATACCAGTTTTAAAACACAATTATTTGAAAGAAGGCTTACAAAAATAAAAGGTATGTTCTGTCAATTCTAGTACCAGAAAATGCATTTATTTTCTTGGTTACTATCATGTGACAACTAGTTAGCACTGGTTGGCCATACTAAACTGGTTTTTAACTAATGGGGGAAAAAGATATCTTGTGTCCTCAGAGAACTGAGAATAAATCAAAAGAAAAAGTTTCCCCTATGAGTTCATACTAGTAGAACAGCAAAATCTTTAAAAGCCACTGGAAAATTAAAAGCATCTCAAATTTTACTAGAATGTAAGACTAAAAGAACTAGAAAGCTTAAAAGGGTACATTTTAACAAACCTATCAATGAAAAGCCAGGATTTACAGCACTTCTGGCTCTCAGTCTCCTGGCTGGCAAGTCCGAGCTGAACACAGAATTGAGATGATTAAGGGAAAAGTTTTCAAAGTCGCAGAGAGAGGAGGCTGTGGTTCTTGACTGGCCGCCGGGGGACGCTCACGCAGTCCCCACCGGGAGTCTATGTGGCAAGCTTTGGAGACCCGCTTGGCCAGCGAGGCTCCGGCGGCGCTTGGTTAACGTAACATGGAGTATTTCAGTATTTCAAAGTGTCTTGAAAGGGTTTTCCCCGACAGCACCTGAACACTCTGGAAGGCAGTTTCTGAATTCTGGTATTTCGTTGCAGCCTTTTCTCGCTTCCTCTTGAACCTTCCATGTTTACGATCACCTGTCCACACTCAGCAAGCCACAAGGCTCAGAGGCTGAAATCATGTGTGCAAGCACGTGTGATCGTGAACAGGGCGGCATCTCAGGGCTAGATTTTTCAGACTGTCATTTAGACAATAAATTGGAAACTTCCATTCCTTTTCCTTAGCAGCAGGCACAAGAATCCCTGCCTGCTCTGTGCTAGGCCTCAGTATGTTGCCTTATTTGATCTCCCAGCATCCTGTGGGGAATGGTCCTCTAAATGTCCCCAGGCTAAAGCAGAGCAGGATGGATTTTCATCCAAGTTTTCCCATAAGCTGAAGAGAATCAGTAATGAGACAACTGCCCCTGGCAGAGCAGAATGTACCCATGCCTCCTTCTTTGCCCCACCCGGGTAGTCTTTCGCACTGACAGCTTCCCTGCCCTGAGCACAATGCAACAACACACAGGTGGGAACAAGCCTTTCGAGAATCACAGCGGCATCAGTCAAGACAAGAACACGATCTCCCTCCCATCTACTCTACAGCAAAAGGCACCAATGTTTGGGGAAAAATGTCTAATAGGCTAGATTTCCCTTTCCAATCTCTCAAATTCAGAAATCACATAAAGAATAACTTTAAATGCAATACAGATGGCAAAACATGACCAGATGTTCAAAATGAGTGTTTCTGCCATTAACACTCTAATGGGGTGATGTTGTTGTATAATAAAGGGGAAATGTTTTATATCTATCCTTATTGAGCCCCATCTTTTTCCAGAAGGGAAGAAATTATAAACCTGAGTAAAAATAGAATGAAGAAAGGGATGAGTATGAGTTCACAAGACAGCTTAAGTTATGCCTTTACATACACTAAATTATTACATACACATTATTCCCTTGAACACTATCATTACTGATTTTGCTCGAATTACCTTAATAACTACTAGTTGAAAATACTTCAAAACATAAATAGGCTCTGAAAAATTTTGTTTATTTTCAAAAATTGTAACTATAGACAAGCTACATTGTTTAGCTCCTGTATCCTCAGACACAATCTGAGCATTCAGGTGCTCTTGAAATTGAAATTAATTTTTACAATTGGTAGAAAGCAGGCGTTTGTTTGAGTCAACCAACTGCTACAGCCTGCAGAAACCAACAAGCTGTTTCAGCTATTTTTCCCTCAATGCAGAATGAATTGATGACTGTATTGAGCTGTTTTTGTGTTTCCCCCTCCTGAGAGTCTCCACTTCTTGAAGAATTCCTACCAACATACAACCAATTCAGAGACAAGCATTCCTCCTTAATATTCATTTAAATCTTTTTTCTAATCTAAAACATCTTAAAGTGGAGAAAGCAATTTTCCTAAGCAGAAACCTATTTCCCTTTTGTCCCCAAGTAGACTAAATTCTAATCAGATTTTGTCCAAATGCCACTTAATGACGACGTGTTCCGACCCAGATAACAAACATGCCTCGAACTTACCATATGGTGACAAATGCCTCTTTATTCAAGCGCCCCCCCCCCCACAAGTTGGTGGTATTATTAGCAATGATGAGAGTGACTGAGAGACAGCCTTTTATAAAGGCTAAAGCAGAGCAGGATAGATTTTTATCCAAGTTTTCCCCATGATCTGCAAAGTATTTCACTTAGATTATCATTTCCTAAAACTGAGTAACATGTTCACTAGAGATTAAGCGTGCTGTTAATGAATATTTTCATTCCACAAACATACTTAAATACTTCTAAATGCTAAACACAAAAGAAAGCTGAAAGAGATGCTAAATAAACTATACAGTCCAGGAGGGCAGGGCCTAAATACCTTTTTTAGTATGTGTCACCAAGGCCCACCTAGCACAAGGCGTTACATACTAAATATCTGCTGAAACATGAATGACAAAACCTTGCTTTTAAGGAGTTCATCATTCTTGCAGTGCCAGACTCTAATCTAGGCTCTGCATCTACAGCAAAACTAAATTTGTGCTTCAGGGCATTTATATTTTATTTGTGATGGGACCAAGAGGTGAGGAAGATAATAACTTAAACCATATATAGTACATATAAAGTGAGTAACAGGTGCTCTAAAAAAAAAAAAAAATGTAACAAAGGCAGAGGGATGCTCTTCTAGACTGGTGGCCTCGTACTTGGAAGGTCTTTCACATAAGATTGAGATTTAAATGGAGAGGAAGCAAGTCTTACAAAACATTCTGGGTAAAAGTGTTCTAAACAAAGAGAACTAACTAACATGGAGGCACCTTATGATAACACAATTTGCAACCAGTATAACGAGGTGGGTGGACTGGATTTGCTAGCTGCCCACCTACCAAACTCCATTCCTTCTTCCTGGGCACCCAGTGAGACCATGTGTCTCAACGACCCTTGCCATGTGGGGTGTCCCTGTGACTTGTCTGCCAACCAAATGCAAGAGCAGTGGTGCAGGTCACTTCTGAGATCAGGCTTTCAGAAGCAGTGTGTGGACTCTGCTTCCTTCCTTCCACTCCATGTAAAGGAGAAGGCAGTGGGTTCAGCAGAGCCATGTGAATGGGGCCCGGGTCCCTGTAGCCCTGCAGGGGAACCCATTATCACTGACCAAGCATCCCACAAGGCATAAAAAAAAAAAAAAAAAAAAAAAATGCTCTAGTGCCTATTAGACTGAGACCCTTGAGAACAAGGAGCAGGCTTTTTTCACCTTCATATCCCTGGAACCTGGCACAATTCTTGCAAATGGCAGGTATGCAGTAATTAACTGAATAGTGAAAGGACAATTAGGTTTGTTAAAAGGTAATTAAACAAAGGAATTAGCAAGAGTTCACAATAAGAATGGTTTATAAGGTATGGTGGTGTGTAACAGAGTTCTTGGCAGAGGAAAGACCATGAGCAAAGAGGACAAACAGACAGGATGCATTTCAGAGACCAGGAGAAAGAGATATCTCTACACATATGCACTCACCTATGCACAGTTATCAATTCTCCCTGGCCTTCAAGAATTATGAGACTAGACTAAAAATCACTTCAGGGCATTTTCAAATGGCTTTTCCAAAACAGGAAATAAACCTAAGTAATGGAACACCTGTAATGGCACAAAAAAGCTAATGAGCTTTTACATCAAGATGCACTGTGTCAAAACAGTGGTTCTGAAATAAAGGTGATTTTACTTCTCCCCCAAGTGACATTTGACAGTATCTGGAGACACTTTTGGTTGTTGCAACAGGAGGGTGGGGCTGGGGATGGGGTTCTACCGTCATCTAGTTGGCAGGGGCCAGGGACACTATTAAACATTCTACAATGCATGGTACAGCCCTCACCACAAAGAATTAGCTGGCCCAAATGTCACTGGTGTCAAGGTTGAAAAAAATGTGTTCAACTATAAAATTCTTGAGGCCTGGGGCCAATAAGTATTTCTTGATGCAAAGCAGATGTCAAAAATGTTTCATAAGACAAAATTAAATGGAACACAGTTATCACACTACATTGAAGAAATGGGCAACAATTCACTTATTCTTTCTTCCATCTCTTTCCTTCTAGGCTCCCAGTTCAAATTACAAAAGAAGCCAATAAAAAAGGTGTTAGAAACCTATATGATAAATGTAGTTTCAGTGCTTTTTCATAAAGCAAATTCTATAATTTCTATCAAATTTTTGTAGCATATGCTAAATTTATGCCCAAAGCAAAATTTTTGAAAAGAATATCTCTTCCCATGTAAAATTCCATTACTATTTTCCAAGTCACATAAACAATAAAAGTAATAACAGTCTACTATAAAATACAAAATAAAAACCATTCTTGATCATCGTTCTACGAACTGAAAAATGCAATTCTGGCAGTTAATTTAGATTAATGAAAAAATGAACAGATTGAAATAGAACATAAGCTAAATGTAAGTGATCTAGTTAATCTCACTGAGTCCTTTTATGTCATTACTAATTACAGCTTCCCATGCCTGACCTCAATAGCCATTCATTTGTGTCCTCAAAATTTAAATGAGAGTAAATAACTTTCACACATTTTGTAATGAGGCATCTGATTTAACTTCTAATGACATTTGCTTGGGTGCTGACATTAAAATTGACCATGTTCTTAGTTTTAAAGGTTCTAGTTGAATTTCCACTGTAACTAAGTGAGAAGGAACAAAAGCTTTTTCCTTTAAAAACCCTAGACGATTGTGCTCCTGCTCCTACTGGGAAGGGAGACAGCATACGTCACCCCATAGCAGCACCCTCCACTAACCAGGCCTTTTGTCCCCCTAGGATTAAGACAATGGCTGCCTTAAGCATCAGACACCCTAGGAGTGCAACACCCGCTGAATGGGTTTTCATGGAACATAAATCACTTTTCCAATACCTGCCACTTACAAACTTGCTTCTCATGGGTCTTGGACACTGCACAATATGACTCGTCATGCCCCTTGCGACTTCGAGGAACAAGTGCACTGTTTTCATGAATAGGTAAAGGGCATTTCTCCTTTTCACACTTAGCGCTTTCCCCACTTGTGCAGTGAAATTTTTATTAAAATCACAGGAACATCCAATTCCCACATGCCAACTAAATTTTACAATACTTGCATAATTTCACGTCTCGTGTTAACTGTTGAGCATTTTAAAAGAATTTTAGAAACATATTTATCGGCCCATTTCCTAATATGCTTTCTATGTGGATCAGATCTCCTGCTCTTATGATTTAGCATGAGAAGTTTTAAACAACTTTTCACCCCACTTAGGGGGTCCTTAAAGGATCGAGGATACAGATACACAGTAGACCCCACATTTACCAGTTGAGAAATTTCCCCCCATAGGTAAATTTCCTAAATTCACTTAATCCTCTTGAAATGGAATTGTTGAAAACAATATGATTAAAGATACTGTTGTACCCTGGCTGGTAGCACAGTGGATAAAGTGCCGGCCTGCGAACCCAAAGGTCGCTAGTTCGATTCCCAGCCAGGGCACATAACCAGGTTGCAAGCCAGGTCTCCAGCCAGAACTGTAACTGGAGGCAGGTGAAAGGCAACCATACATTGATGTTTCTCTTCCTCTCTGCCTCTCTCCCTTCCTCTCTCTCTGGAAATAATAAATAAAATGTTTAAAAAAAAAGAAAATGATGTGACATCATTCATATCCATCCAATTCCATTGCTTTGTATTAAATTCAGCCTGCTTTCAAGTAGGAAAGTTATGTCTTCTCTTTCAGTGATTGAGGTTGCCTACTTTTTTGTAGTCCTGCCTCAAGCAGCTGAGGACCCCAGGGGCTGTTTGAAAGTCCCACAAACAAAATCTCTGCTGAGTAAATTACACCTGCCAACGGTCAGCCCAGACGCCTGTGTTCTCTCCTTTCCCCTGGCCCAGGACACCCGCCTCACCTACATGCCCAACTTAGACGTAAGCAGCACCTGCTGCAGTGAAGTGGCCAATCATGAAAGCAACACACTTCTCTGCAGGCCAAAGGCTTTCCAAGCGATTTCACAAGAGCTAGATAAAGAACCAAGTGAGCAATTGGGAAGCCAGAAGGAAATACAAGGGACAGTTCCTTGGCTTTAGTGAGAAGGAAATAGGCAGAGAGCATCTTGGGCACATCTGGGTGGAAAACAAGAGGAGGTAGGAGTACAGCTGTCTGCCAGGTCTGTTTGCGGAAGATGGTGAAAAACAGTTTCCCTTACTGTGTCTGGCTCCTGAGATTAGGAGCACTTATCATCTGTGCTAATAATTGTAAACTCTTTCTAGGGTTGGGAAAAGCAAGTGACATTTAATATGACTGAAGCAGATATGTGCTGATCTTGCTGAAAACAAAGAGAAGGCCCCACATTTTTCTAAAAGCGATTGGAAACTGGTCTTTGACTTGGCATGGAAAAACCTTGGAGAACAAAAGCATCAGCCTAAACAAATCTCATAGGCAAAACACATCTACAGAAGAAAAGAGCTCTGCACCAAAGAGACAGCAGTAAGGCTGTAGGCTGACAACCTGGAGAATAATACCCAAGGCTAGAGCCAAAACATGTGATTCCCATGTCAGGCCTGAGCCCAGCTGGAATAGCCATAGGAAAGAAAGATGCCATACAGAGGGGAAGCCGACGGCCAGCGCCAACTGAAGTGGGTGACAAATTGGTGCTGAGGCACCACAAGCAACAGGCTTGTTCTCTCCCGTCCAAGGATGTAAGCTGTAAGAGGCGTTGACTGGGGGAGCCAGGGCATTGGGGAGGAAGGCAGGCAGCATGTACACAGCTGGGGCCGCGGGAGGCTGTCCAGGCCAGCGCAGCAGGGAAAACAGGACACAGAGATGCCCGCCCCTGGGACAGGTGGGTGTGTGGCCCTGGGCAGAGGCACAGCCAGCAGAACAAGAGATTCAAACTCCAACACAACACGTTCAGTTCCCCAGGGCCAATAAACCTGCCTTGGCCTGGAGAGGAGGAATCAAACACTGTGAATTGTCACAGAAACAGCTGTGCAGCAGCTGGCTGGCCAAGTGCATGGCGCCAGCAGTGTCTTCAGGAGGGAGGAGGCCCCTAAGTGGGGCGGAAACAAAGCTGCCCTCAGGGTCTTACTGGCCAAGTCTTGGAAGTGACACCCAAAAATGACTATAATTAGTGTAAGTCCTCCCCACCCATGAAAACCCATCAACCAGAACTGACTGGGTATCCTGTAATCTTTTAGACCTATCAAGATATGCAAGGATGAAATCCTCTTTCTGACCTCAAAGACTTAGTGTCATCTAGGCCAGAGGGTTTTCTCCAAACTGTGGGTAGTCTTTCATATTGGATAGTTAAAATCAATTAAATGGGTCAAAATCAGCATTGGTTTTAACACACACATGCACACACACATACGAGAAGAGACAGTAGAAAGTTCTTGTAGAATTTTTTTTAATACTCACTCGAGGATGTATTTATTGATTTGAGAGAGGGAAATAAAAGGGAGAAACATAGGTGTGAGAGAGAAATATCCATCGGTTGCCTCCCATACTCGCCCCCACCAGAGATTGAACCCACAACCTAGGTATGTGCCCTGACCAGGAATCAAACCCACAATCTTTTGGCAAACGGGACAATGCTCCAACCAACTGAGGCCACCTGGCCAGAGCTCTTGTGGAACTTTGATTCACATATGAGTTTGAAACCACCAGTTCAAGATGGTAAAATATACTCCTCACTGTGGGCCAAAGTAAAAATCCACTTGGGAGTAGCTCATCTACTGAGGGGCACGGGAATAGTCATTTACAAAAAATCTTTCACACATATTGTTTTATGAAACCATCCAGAAACCAAACAAGGCAACTGTCATTATTAGACCCATTTTTTCCAGTAACTCAAGAGAGGTTAACTGACTTGTTCAAAGCAGCACAGCAGGGCCTGGGTGTAACCCTAGATGGCTCTGCATCTGGTACATCCTCAACTACCACAAGGCGTTCAGAGATGGTAGTGGGCAAAGAGGACTGGAGAGGAAAGGAAAGGAGTAAGAGAAAGGCAGGGGCTTGGAAAAGCTCTTGTCTGAAACGGAGGGGCAGAAATGCAGAAGAGGGCAGGGCTAGTTTGGGCGGGAGTTAAGAATCCAGCCTGATGTAGCAGAATCACTGGAAGTTCACAGAAAATTAAAGGAGTTGAATAGACCTGGGACTCCCCCATCAGACTTCGGGCTCAAAAGTACCCTCTTTGAACTTTCCTTTTCTTCTGTGTAAAATGGGGATAAAAATAGTCCGTACTTCAGCCCTGACCAGCGTGGCCTGGCAGGTTGAGTGCAGTCCTGCAAAGAGTAAGGCTGCTGGTTCAGTCCTCAGTTGGGGCACATGCAGGACGCAGTCAAACAATGTTTCTCTACCTCCCTTTCTCCCTTCCCTTCCTTCCTCTCCCCTCCCCCTCTCTCTAAAAATAAATGAATAAAATCTTTTAAAAAATAGTATCTACTTTATTTTTTTTTTAAAGATTTTACTCATTATTTTTTTAGAGAGAGGGGGGAGGGGGAAGAAGACAGGGAGAGAAACACCAATGTATGGTTGCCTTTCACACGCCTCCAGCTGGGGGCCAGGCTGAAGACCTGGCCTGCAACCTGGTTATGTGCCCTGACTGGGAATTGAACCAGTGACACCTAGGTTTGAAGGCTGGTACTCAATCCACTGAGCCACACCAGCCAGGTCCAGTGTCTACTTCAAAGAAGATTAAGTAAAATAATTTTGCAAAGTGCTATGTTCAACATATGATAGCTTTTAAAAATGAAGTCGCTTCACCCATGAAGAATCTTGCATGATTCATAAATGAACACTGCATCACTTTATTGGGCCCTGATGATAAACCTATGAGACAGGCAAGGCAAATCGTTAGAGTTGAGGAAACTCCAGCAGAGACAGAGTGACTTAAGCTGGGGGCTTCTGCTCTGGGCTGCTTATTTAACAAGGAGAACAGCAGAAAATAAGGCTGGTCAGCTCAGGGAGACTGACAGAGGCCCTCGAGGCTAGACAGAGAAATTACGACTTCCAACAAGAGTCAGGGAGTGTACAAGGTTTTTAAGGAAAAGAGCTACTGGGTGGGGGGGCACGTTTGGCAGTGAGGATCTGAAATCAGAAATGTAAGACTGCTCTCAGAACTAAGCTTTCAAAGCCAAGATAGGCAAAGTCATTGCACACACACAGTTCCGTGGTCTGAACAGACCTGAAAGTGGAGTAGGTGGAATTGTAAAGAGCCACCATGGCCTGGCCACTCGGAACCGCAGAGTGGTAAGCAGAGGTGCAGGCAGCATCCCTAGGCCCTGGAGGGTTCAGGACCTGCCGGCAGGTCACCCACACTGGAGCAGACGCAAGCAGCTGCAGCCAATGCCTCCGGGTATTCCCACCAGCAAGCGTCCTGACGGAGAAACAGGCATCTTGGACTTAACCTGACACTGTTGACACTTAACTTCTCTGTGCTTTTATTCCATACTGGCCAACAAAGCATCTGATTATGATTTGGCTCCCACGCAGGCCTGGGTATAGGGAGAGAGTGAATGGGTACCAGCTGTTCCCACACTAGCATCCCAGGCCATGAACTAGAAAATAGAAACAGTTCTATTCTCATATTGAGTCAGTAAGCTGGCAATGCAGCTACTTCCTGAACCAGGTCAACACGATGAGTGCCTGCGAAGCTCACCAAACCCTTTCTGAGTTGACAGAGCTGAGGATCATCAAGCAGCCAAGGATGTCCATTGGATTATGCTGCTCTGCAAAATTCCCAAGGAAAGCCCACTTGGACCATCTACAGGCCAGCCCAGTGGAGGGATGCTGGGTGCAGCTCACTCTGGCTGCACTGGGGTGCAGAGCAACTGGGGAAGCAATGGCTTGCATGTCAGCAAAGCCAGCTTGCAAGTGACCAAAACTGTAAACTAGAGTGGAGGCAATGAGAATGGAGGGGCGGAGGAGGGGAGGGGGAAGAAAACAGAAGAGAAATTTAAGGGGGAAAAGATGCAAAGATGACTCAGGGACTTAGGGTGGGGCCTTCACCTCTGCAACACAGGGAGGTCTGTTGAATGGAGATTTGGCTTGAGATACTCATTTCAGAGGACACGACAGTAGCGATGTCCAATCCAATGACCTGCTTAGGACCATGAAAGTATTCATTATCTTCTGGGTCTTTCTTTTCATTCATAAAGATTTACTGAGTGTCTATAATATGCCAGTTTACGCTACCACTCCCCAGGGATCCCTGCCTTCAAAGAGCTTACTATCTATTGTGTTGATAGGCTAATTTATTATTCAGTAAATGTAGACGCTATGATAGCGGTGTGCACACAGTACAATAGAAACGCATAAAATAATGAGCATGGTGGGGTGGGAGGAGGAGTGGAGGTAAGAACCAAACTTTTTCAATGAAAAGAGAGAAATCATTTTTATTTTTTTATCCTCACTCAAGGACATGCATATCGCTTTTTAGAGGGAAGGGAAGGGAGGGAGAGAAACATCAATGTGAGAGAGGAAAACATATCAATCAGTTGCTTCTTGCACATACCCCTTCCAGGGACTGAATCCGAAACCTAGGCATGTGCCCTTGACCAGGAATCAAACCCATGACCTTTTGGTTTACAGGACAAAGCTCTAACCCAATGAGCCACACTAGCCATAGTGTGCGAGAAATCATTTTTACAGAGAAGACTCACTGATCTCTTTTTATCTGGTTAAATTTCTGAATCTACAGAAATGTTGATTTTAAATCAGACAACAAATTATATCTAATTTTACTTCCTTCCATCCCATAAGAGATGAAAAATAACAAGAGGACTGGAAAATATTATTTTAACTGAGAGATTACATGAACATATGTAGAAAACTCCCCAAAATAAAATAAAGGTAGATTCCAGATCTGTGACAGCCCACAGAAAGGGAAATATTTAATATTCAAGCCAAAAACCACACCCGTAATCACTGTCTATGTAAAGACCACACTCATCTAGTCTCATCATCTGGTATAAATTCCCAACTGTAGTTCATATTAATAATTTAATTTTTCCATTCACTGAAAATGTAAAAGATCACAATATTCAGAGTTGATAAGAAGGGCAAAATTCAAAAGCAACACAATCTTCATCCTGCAATCCAACAGATGTTCCCAAAAAATTAATAATGTCAAATGTATAAACCAAAGAAAATCTTCTAGAGCTACCAAAAATTGAAATTTTAGAAAGATATAGGATCTTCCTCAATCACCATGACAGGGTCAACAGAGATATAGGAAAATACAGAGCTAGGAACATTGAAAGACAGGCATAAAAAAATGCAGAGATAAACCCTGGGTGGTGGCTCAGTGGATAGGTGCCGACCTGCAAACCCAAAGGTTGCTGGTTCAATTCCCAATCAGGGCACATAACCAGGTTGTAAGCCAGGTCTGTAGCTGGAGGCAGGTGAAAGGCAACCATGCATTGATGTCTCTCCCCCACTCTGCCTTTCTCCCTTCCCCTCTCTCTAAAAATAAGTATTTTTTTTTAATGCAGAGATAGATATGAAAAAGCAAAAGTAAAGACAGTCTGGGTTGGTTAAAGCTCACGTTTCTTCTCCCCTATCCCCACCCTCTACTCATGCCTTAATAAAATATACTAGCTGTTTGCATAAGAGTTGAGAAGACTGGAGAACAAATATTTCCATTACACATTCTGAAGAATACACCCTTGAATATGTTTTGTCCCTGGAAGACTGCTTTTTTTACATAGTACCCATTTTACCAGGTAGCATGACTTCTCTAAGTTGTATGTGTTTTGTAACATGAAGCTATGTTTCCTTTTTGCACTGGCTAATGGGAAGCTAAGAATACAAGTTCAGCCGCTCACCACTGCATACTTTGATCCCTTAGTTTCCCTTCATATGTTCTAATTTATTTAAAACCAATAAAACAAAACTAAAAATGTGTAACAGTTAATAGCAAATATTTGAGTGCGTATTAGACATTCTAATGTCATAGTGTATCCACACATCTCCTACCTTATATTACAACTCCTTAAACCATTTAAGTATATGTGTGTATATGTATATATATAAAGTTTTATCTATTTAAATATGTATGCGAACATTTTATGTTTGGAAAAGGTAGGGTATAAAGAGATGGGCAGATAGATGAGTCAAATGACAGATGGGTAGAGAACTAGATCAGTATCTCCTATTTCTTCGGTGGCTTTTCAACCAAATCATAGAGAAAAGGCACTAACAATGACAAGTGAATGGAGATACACTAGGTGAGGTCCAGCCCACCCTGGGCTACAGTCTAGAGACCACATATTAACAGCAGCTTTAGTTATAGACTGTGATAAAGAACAAAAACAAAGAAAAACTACTAGTCCCCTGTATTAGAAAGGCTACAAGTCAGTGCAGCATCTTATTTGTATCCTAAGTTTGCCTTGTTTATAGGGCACATATAATAAATCCTGACTGCAAATCTCAGCCCTTTGCAGGGTCAGAGGGAAAAAAGCATATATGAAAACACCCAACACAGAGTCTGAACCAGCTCAGAGCCAGGGAAGCTAGTGCAGAAGGAGAGACACCAATAGAGGGAGGTGGGCTTGAAGAAGTATCAACACGAAGCCACCTTTCCCCTTAGTACTCCTCAGCCTTGACAAGGTCAATGTCAATATTCTTTCATTTCACCCTAATTCCTTCCTCTCGGCACTTTCTACCCCACCCCACCCCACCCCCTTAGGACCACAACCCACCTCCCACAGAATCGAGCAAAAACTAGATGGTGTGCAATGACTGCCCAGGTGACACCTGATGGCAGGTACTTTGAGAAGGTCCAAGAACTGTGGGCATAATGGTCAACCTCCCAAATTTTTGCTGTTCAGCAAGGCAGACAAACAAGAAAAGGCATTAACAATGCAGTGAGCTGAACATTAGAACCGTAAGCACAGGAGCAGCGTACGAGGAGGCCACCTGACCCATGTACAAACAAGAGAGGACAAAGCCTACACTGTGGCACAGCTGTGAGGACAAAGGTTTTAATTCATCAACTAATTATATCCACAGATATTTTAATGGTGCTGTGTGCTGGTACTGTTCCAGGGGCTGACATCACAGCAGGTAACAGTCCAAGAAGACCCCTGCCCTCACGAAGCTTACATTTGAGGAAAAAGAGGTAAAATGTGACCGATGATTGAAAAGTGTGAAGGGCACTAAAGTCAGAGTGAGGGAATCCCAGGAGTGGGGTGCGACCTTACGGAGGTAAGATGGGTGAGAAGGCGTCACGCACTGTCTGCAACAAGTGCTCCAAGTGGAGAGAAAAGCGGGTGTGAAACTGCAGCAAGTGCTCCAGGTGGAGAAAATCGGGTGTGAAAGCTCCAAGGTGGAAGCCACCTGGCATGTTCATCTCACAGGCTTTTTTGTGCTCCAGACACTCAGTTTTCAGAGGACAACAAAGACTTCAGAAAGAGTTCCATTCGGAGGGATTAAGAGGAATGCTGATGTTTAACGGAGCACACGGCCTGCTTCCCAGGAAGCTAGATGTCTAAAATAACACCATCATGGCATAAGCTGAGGTTTTATGATGCTGCCTCTTTTCATCTTTCCTTCTTTTCCCCTTTAACCACTGAAATGAACATGGAGATGAAAAGAAATTGTAAACAGACTGCCTTCACACAGCACCTTTCCCCCATTCACCTACAGCATGTTTACCTACCGTGACAATAAACAGTCCAGATTGTCTTTCTCCTAAGAAAGAGCCATGTCACAATCACAGTGATTTGTTTAAAGAATTTTACCCACTGCGTAATTAGCCTATAGGTCACCGTCTGTCTCTGAGTCCTCATAAAACTAACCATATGTTGTTTTCATCGCTGGCTGAACAGGCGTAGCATACACTCCTCCCCACAAGGAAAAGGCTACAAACCTACTTTTTGCTCCGGTGCAGGGGCTGCTGGGGACACAATTACCTCTCCAATAACACCAATATCTTTTTTCATTTAAAATGTTTTTATTTTGTTCTGTTCATGCTTTGTCCGTGACTACCGACCCAAACCACCCTAACAATTTCTAGAAACTTCTGAGAAGGCTCTCCCAGGAGACACTGGGTGGGCTGGTTTAGAGCCCTGGTCCTCTCCTGTGGTTTAACCTGCCGATAGGAAGAGAAATGCAGAGAGCAAACGCACCTTGCAAACAAGGCTCCCTATGTACTCTCTACAAGTCATCAAACATCGACTTCTTAATAACTCCACCCGAATGTGGATAGCTACAAATGGGACTAAAATCATCATGAGGAACAGCATGAAAGCTGTCAGCTCAGGCTATTTTGATTTATGAGAACAAGAATCCTGCAACTGTTGAGCTTTGTTCTCCTCATCGCACTACCAAAGGCTAAACAATCTTAATAGGAAGCAGCAGTACAAAATGTTCTGGACTTCGGTTTGATTTAATTTCCTTTGTATGCAAAATAGGAATAAAAATTATCCCAAAAAAATGTGCCAACAGTTTAAAATGGCACTAAAGCATTGAGATAACGCAAGAAGGTTAAACTCTCATAGAAGTGAGTCAGTAACACCTCTGCTAAGATCCAGAAAAACGAGTCGACCATCCACAGACTTCCTTTGGTCTACAGAGTCCAGTATAAATTATATTTACAAAACTGGCCACAATTAAATCATTCAAAAAAGGTCAAGAGTTTCTGGCAAGGCTAATGATCCCATTTGGTCTGGGAAAGTACTTGAACTAAATTTAATGGTGCAAAGAAGAAAGATTTCAACCCTGCTGATCTCAGCTCACTCAACCTTATATGAATCCTTGTCACCAAAGTAATCAACCTCTCAAACCTTTAAAGTTTTTAGTACATCTTATTCTACTTCCTTATTGAAAAGGCATTGCATTTCTTTTTTTTTTTTTTTTTTTTTCCTATACTTGCCAATTGTTAATGATGAGCAGGTTCCTACATCAAGAGGTTTTATTCAAGGCATGTTCCCTTCTGCACCATGATCCTTTACCTTAGTCTACGCATGTCATACAGTTATTCCTCAGAGATCTTGAACATTCTCCAGAGACCTCTTTATCTTAAGGTATTTCAGGACGAGGTCTTATAATGAGTATTTCCAGGGAGCAGGGCCTTCTTAATTGTTAGCATAGGCTGCAGTGGCCTCATAAAGTCCCTGTCAAGATTTCTACCCCTGACACTTCTGGCCAAGATGGACACGTAGGCAGACACACTTCACCTGCTTGTACAAGCATAAGAAGGATCACAGCCATCCTCAAAACAAAAAATAAACAAACAAACAAAACTGCCAGAAAACTGAACTGTATGAACAAGGAAGGATTTAAAGAAAAATACTGATCCAGACGGGTGGGGTGGAAGGCAGGGGATGGAGATGGAAAGCCACGACAGAGATGACACAGTGTGGTGGCGGCAAGGCAGCAACAGCCGTCAGCAAAATTGGTGATCCCACATTCACATGTTCTGGATAAAGCCAGGAGGCAGACCTGGGGAGCCATCCCAGTCCCAGGACAGACTGCACAGCCCAGGGTTCCAGCACCAGGAAAATAAAGCCTCATAGCTTCTGGCTATGAAAACCAGTGGGCAGTGAAAGAAACTGCTAATCTCTCCAAAGTCCATTTACAGAGCCCTAGAATGGACACAAACCTGCCCCCTCTTGGAACTGCCACCAGCACAACAGCTAGAAGGGCACCAGACCCATAGGGGGAGTAGGGGAAGTGGCTGGAAAAAGGGCAACTGTCTAACAAACAAGTGGCATCGATCCCTCCCTGAGACCTCCCCCCACATACAGTGCCACAAAGCAGTGAAACAGGTCACCCCGCCCCCACTGTCAAAAACTGAAGGCTCTGCCCCTTACAATGTCTTGCATAGGTGTGCAAGACAGGAAATCAAAGCAGCTCTACCTAATGCACAGAAACAAACACAGGGAGGCTGCCAAATTGAGAAGGCAAAGAAATATTGCCCATATGGAAGAACAAATCAAAACTTTAGAAAAAGAACTATGAGAAATGGAGAGAGCCAACCTACCAAGTGCAGAATTCAAAACACTGGTCATAAGGATGCTCAGAGAACTCATAGAGTATGGCAAATGCATAAAAGGGAAGAAATTAAGGCTACACTAAGTGAAATAAAGAAAAAACCCTGGGGAGCCAACAGTGAAGGAAAGAAGGCTAGGGTTCAAATCAATGATTTGGAACATAAGGAAGAAATCAATAATCAACCAGAACAGAATGAAGAAACAAGAATTCAAAAAAACAAGGTGAGAATAAGATGACTCTGGGACATCTACACAAGCACCAACATCAGAATCATAGGGTGCCAGAGGAGAAAAGGAATAGCAAGAAATTGGAAATTTATTTGGAAAAAATAATGAAAGGAAACTTCTCTAATTTGGTATAGGAAATAGGCATATAAGTCCAGGAAGAACAGCATCCCAAACAAGTTGGATCCAAAGAGGACCACACCAAGACACATCATAACTACAATGCCAAAGGTTAAAGATAAAGAGAGAATCTTAAAAGCAGCAAGGAAAAAGAAGAGGGTTATCTACAAAGGAGTTCTCATATGACTGTCAACTGATTTCTGAAAAGAAACTGTGCACGCAAGAAGGGGCTAGCAAGAAGTATTCAATGTGATTAAAAGTAAGGACCTACAACCAAGACTACTCTAGGCAGCAAAGCTATCATTTAGAATGGAAGGACAGACAAAGTACTTCCCAGACAAGGTAAAGCTAAAGGCATTCATCACCAAGCCATTATTATATTAGATGTTAAAGGGACTTAGGTAAGAAAAAGAGGATCAACTATGAACATTAAAATGACAACAAACATCACCTGGCTGGTGGCACAGTGGATAAGGCGCCAGCCTGCGAACCCAAAGGTCACTGGTTCGATTCCCAGCCAGGGCACATAACCAGGTTGCAAGCCAGGTCTCCAGCCAGGTCCGTAGCTGGAGGCAGGTGAAACGCAACCATATGTTGATGTTTCTCTTTCTCTCTGCCTCCCTCCCTTCCCCTCTCTCTAAAAATAATAAATAAAATCTTAAAAAAAAAAAAAAAAAAGACAACAAACAACTCTCAACAACTGAGTCTAAAAAGCAAAAACCGACTAAGCAAACAAATAGAACAGAACAGAACAGAACCATATGGAGATCATATGGAGGCTTATCAGTGGGGAGGGGAGGGGAAAGGGGGAGAATGGGGGGAACGGCATAAGAATTACATTTGGTAGGAACAAAATACACAGGGGGATGTTAAGAATTGTAAAGGAAATGGCAAAGCCAGAAACCTTATATGCATGACCCATGGACATGAACTAAGGTCAGGGATTTCTGAAGGGGAGTGGTTACCAGGCAGAGGAAAGCAAAGGGAAAAATAAAATTGGGACATTTGTAATAGCATAATCAAAAAAACTTAAAAAAATATTTCTCCTCCTCCTCACAAGGCGATAACCTAGTGAGTCACAAGTAAAAGAAACAGTGTGATCCATGGACAAGAGACAGGAGCTTCCAGTCCTGGTTCTGCCTCATATCTTACCTTCAGCCCCAATTTCATCTTTTCTAAAGTGAGAATGCCAACTCCTCGTTAGGGTAATTATGAATAGTATGTTAAAACATGAACGGTGCTCAGCAAGATGCCCGACCCCCAAGGAACACACAGTAATGAAAACATTACTAAAGAGGTTAGAGATCTGCCTGCCCAGCAAAGCTGATGTTTACAACCCAGCTATAATGGTCTTTGTCCACTTCCAATACATTAAAATCTGTCTTAAAAAAAAAAAAGTACCATAAAGATTAAGGGCTAGCTGGGTAAAAGGATGGAAGCCAGCTGTGAAATGTGAGCAGAGAAGACAGGGAGCACTGAGTTCCAAGTACAGATGGGCAAACAGGGGCTTCCCAAAGCCACCGAGCTACAGAGCTTACAGATCCTGTTTTCAAGCAATATTTAGTGACACAGGGAAATGCTCACTATGCAGTAACAAACTGAAAAGCCAAAGAGCAAACTAAATATTAAAAGGTGTGGATACAACTATACAAATATTTGGAAGATAAAAAATATAGGAAATTATTTTAACTATATAAATCATCAGGGACAATCAGTACATATGTATATACACATTCACTCATATTTTTATACAGGTTTTCTAAATACAGGGAATAATTGGAACATACAGAATATCTATAACAGGGGTACGGTGAGCTCATTTTTTAAAGAAACAGGACATTATCAGTATCCTTCCCAATGAGATGATAGAAATGTTCAGCTTTCAGATCTAAGTTCAATATACAGTACACCTGAGAGGTTTGTAATCTCCCTGTGAATGTTGTTCCCCAGCTCTTTCTACTTTGTAGGTGTCAGTGTTTACATCCTGGGTGATTTTGTCAATCAGACCCACAGGGGTTTTTTCAGACTAAGAAGGAGGGTCAGGAATATTATCCAAGCTCTCTCATATATCTTAATTAATGAAAAACCCTCCCAGGGGTATATTTTCAATAATCAGCACCTTACATAATATTTACAGAATATTGTGAGAACTTTTTATTTTTCATTAGAAAGTACAGTATCCTGAATATTATATTCAATGCCACCCTCTCTGGCTTAAAAGGGGTGGGGGGAGTTATTTTATTTTTCTCTGTCTCCGAGGGCTTAGTATATTCTCTCACCTTCTGGATAGTCACAGTATTCACAAGAGGATTTTTTAAAACTCAAACAGTTTTAATTTTTTCTTTCTTCCTCAATTTATGTGCATACATCCACTTTTCTAATTTTATTAAAACTTCAAATTAAACACTCAAGTGAAAACTCAATTTGCAATGCTACAAAAGTTACTTAAAGTTGGGTTGCCAAGTCTATAATACATACAAAGTCCGCCTTTTTTAAAAAAGGAAATTTTTAACAGTTGTACATTAACCAAATTAGATTATGTGAATACATTGATTATTGTTGACTATCTAGACACTGATTCAAAAGATGTCATGACTAATGATAATTTCTTTTCTAGTATAAACACAGCTATTGTTTTTTACTAAGTATTCCATCCTGCTGTGGTAATGGAATTTTTCTTTTTCAAGATTTTATTATTTTTAGAAAGAGAGGGGAAGGAAGAGAGGCAGAGAAGGAAAGAGACATCAATGTAAGGTTGCTTTTCACCGGCCTCCAGCTACGGACCTGGCTGGAGACCTGGCTTGCAACCTGGTTATTATGCTTTGGTTGGGAATCAAATCAGCAACCTTTGGGTTCACAGGCCAGTGCCTTATCCACTGTGCCACCAGCCAGGGCTGATGGAATTTTGTTTTTTAATACTTTTTAATCTGCTTTAAACTAAAACTAAAATCTAAAACTCAACTTAAAAAAATTCTTCATTCTCTTTTTCATATTTCTGTTAACATAGAAGAGAGATAAAGTTCATTCCCACTCATCAACCACAACACTCACACATTATATCTAAGTATTGTGAAGTACCTGGAACTTCTCATCCAAAAGTTACTGACATACTGAATTTGAGTATCACCAGCACTTAAAATTGTACAAGAGACTTGCCAACCAGAATCCTTCATTTTTTCCCCATGAAACTCCAAGCCCCTTCGTCCTGTAGCTTCTCCCAGCCCAAAGGTATCTGTTGATGTAAAATACACACTTTCACATTGTAGCATTGCTCTAAAATAGACCTCCAGTGCATTATGTGATCACAACCTACTTTTATGCAAACCTTTCTTAACCTGTGTTACGGTGTTGTAGTCTATTAATCTGTACTATACCCACTCAATTCTGTTTATCACATCTGACAAGGGTATTCACGTAACAGGCAGTGTCAGGGAAATAGGGACCTCTTAGAAGAAAAAAAGCAACGTTGGCTGGCCTTCCAAAATGTAAGTGTTTCAACTCAAATCCAGTTCTACTGTTTACTGACTACGTCAAGTTTGACTTCACTACTTTGAGAATCAGTTCTCACAGCTAGAAATGAAGATACTCATAGTACTAATTCATAGAGTGTTTGTGATGACAAAATAAAAATAATCGAAGGAAGAAACAAGATGAAGTCTTCAGCACAATCCTAGCTCATAGTAAACAATAAATATTAGTTATTTTCAGAGACCTGTTTACCAATTCAGGAACTAAGAATCTCCTCAGAAATTCAAGATCATTAATTACACCTTTTCAAGGAGCTGGCTACATCACTTCAAATCACAAGATTCAGCACACATCCTATTTGGGGTTTTGTTGTTGTTGTTGTTGGGCTTTTGTGTGTTTTTTTGTTTTTTGTTTTTTTTGGCATTTTTAATTCTGGAGAGTTAATTGAAAAACGAAATTTATTTTAGGAAAAAAATGCAAACAGCTATGCAGAGCTAATCAATTATGCAAAGCTGTGCATGCAGTCCCACATATCCCCAAACCTCCCCCTGAGACATGAACTTGGCACATGAGCTGGAAACACCATCACATTTATTCCCGCAGGGCCGACCCACCTGCAAAGGACATTCAATGGCAGTCCTCCCAAATGCTTAGACTTAAAGAGAAAATAATCCTGGAATTATATTCAGCTTATCTAAAATGAATTCCCCTCTTAGTTTTTTCCCCAAAAATAACCCCTGGACTTTCTTCCCTCCTACCAGAATTGATTAGCATTTATTATATGCCAAACTCTGTGTTGAGTTTTGGGGATCAGATATAAGCACAAGTTACAGTCCTTTCACTTGTGAAAGCTCAGAAGGGTCCCCTTTATCTAGAATATCCACATCCACTGGATTTAAATTGGTTTGTTTGTTTATCCTCACCCGAGGACATGTTTTTCATTGCTTTGGAGAGAGAGGAGAAGGGAACAAGGAAACAAGGAAGGTAGAGAAACAGCGATACAAGACGGAAGCATCATTTGATTGCCTCCTGCATGCAGCTGGGCCAGGAATCCCACACACCCAGGAGAGGCTCTTAAGAGCCTAGCCCCAGTAAGGAACCTGCAACTTCAGACACCAAACCCACAACCCAGGTACCTGTCCGAACTGGGAATCTAACCCACAACCTTTCAGTTACGGGAGCACACTCCAACCAACTGAACTATACTGGCCCTGGCTGGATTTGAGCTTTAAAAATTGACCTCAGAGTGTCATGAAGTTATGTAGAATAAACTGCTGAGCTGTAGAAAGGATCAAGCATTGACACAGGGGTCTGCACTGCACACTGCAGCCAGATGAGCCAACAAAACTATGCCTCCACTCCTATTTGCACACTGGAGTCTTCCCTGTGAGCGAGGGAGTGTTCCCTTTGCTATGCCACCATTCCACCATGCAAGGCAACAGCACATTGTTTCTGACACCATCTCTCAAGTGGCTGCACCACCTCCCCCCTTCCAGATCTGCAGCAAGCTCATATCTCTGCCCCGAGTCATTCTCCGATCATCTCAGGAATTCTTCCTCTAACCTGAATATTATAGCACTTTCTTAAGGCAAGCTTCTTGCTGCTGAAGGGAACCAAGGTTCTGCCATCCAAAATGTGCCCTGTGGGATAATGATTTTAAGGTGGTTATTAAGAAATAGCCCTGGCTGGTGGCACAGTGGATAAGGCGCCGGCTGTGAGCCCAAAAGTCACTGGTTTGATTCCCAGCCAGGGTACATAATCCAGTTGCAAGCCAGGTCTCCAGCCAGCTCTGTAACTGGAGGCAGGTGAAAGACAACCACACATGGATGTCTCTCTCCCTCTGTGCCTATCTCCCTTCCCCTCTCTCTAAAAATAATTAATAAAATTTTTTTTTTAAAAAAAAGAAAGAAACAAAAGACTCAGAAAGAACCTCTGACCTTCCTCCTTCCCTGCCTACAGGAATTCAGATAGGAGAATCTGCTTCAGGAAGGGAACCTTAACATGCTCACTTTAGTGTCTTCACCTTAGCCCATATAAATTAAGTGTGGAAGGATCCAAGAAAAAACCTGTTCCCATGAATCCCCTCTGTGCTACACTGTTCTAAGTTGCCAAGCAAGAATTTGTTTACCATGTTATTTACCTGTAAATTTTATACTTTTCCTTTGAAATCCCAGTCCCTTGCTGCTCTTCTCCTTTGTCCAAAATGACATACAAACCTCAACTGCCCGATGTGTTTTTGGGTCTCACATCTCATGACACCCCCCAAATGTAATTATCAATGTCCGGAAAACAAGGAAACAACTGGGTGAAGTACGGGGGAAGGGGTCAGCTTTCCTCTACATAAAACTGTTGAGACCCTCAGGTCCCCAAAAGAGGATACTGTCAACAGCTTATCAATAGTACAATCTAAGTGGTACCGCATTCCCAGGGAGTCCAGGCTGGCCCTGGGCCTTCCTGGCTTCATCCTGACACCATCCAGCATCCTTACACACATACTCCTCCCATATCAAAACCACCATGAACTCAACTGAAGAAAGAAAATAAATGTTCCCTCTCCACAAACCTGTGCTGAAGGGCAGCAATTCACACAGGAATCAGGAGCAAGTGAGAGGGAGAAAGAGGGACAGAGACAACAGAGAGACAGAGAACTGGCTGAGTAAAGGAATGTTGAACCAAAGACCAGAGACCCATTTTCTGTTCAATTTCATTATTTTTAACTACTTCTTTGAAATAACATTATTGATTTTCCCACTAAAATTGTGGAAGAAAGAAGACGAAGGAAGAAGGACAAGAAAATAGCATTACAAAAACATACTTCAACATTAAGGCTTTACCCTATTACCAATCTTGTTTTTCAAGAGTTTCTCTAATCCTCACTATTTTAGGCAGCAGCAGGGTGGCATTTGGGTTTATTATCTGCAGAAAGCAAAAGCTCCCAGGTTACGTCTCTTCAGGTCAGATCTTCATAAATAATGTAAATGATAGACATGAAAAAAACATCAGCTTACAATTTGGTGGCCTCATGTGAAATTTTATATGACAACTTGTGAAATTTCACCCATTTGTATTTAGAAGTCAAATAAAGATTTTTCTTAAAACTATTAATCCAAAAAGGTGCTTAAATCATTCTTTAAAAGAATTTATATGCATATAAGAACACTGGCTAGGATATTTGCTTTGTGACATTTTAATAGTAAACAACAGTATATTTCTCATTAGCAATTCTCTGCAGGTTATTGTCTAGAAAAACACCTGCATGCCCATTTGCCTAGAGAAAATAGAAATACTAGTTCAAATAAAAGTTACCATTTATTGTCCTTAAGAAAAATAAGCTCTTGCCCATCGCAATTGTAAACACACACATTTAGATGTCGGTTTTACATGTAGAAGTCTCCAAGAAATTATCGTAGGTGGTGACCAGAGACTATGATCAGGCCACAGCAGATGCGGCTGACAATGCGGGCTGCATGGACAAACCCACATGACCCAGCCAAACAGTCCATGGAAACCTTACCTGACCCAGACTGCTTGTTCCAGTGAGGCTGAGCTACCCAACTGACTTCTCTGCCTCTGATGCAAACTGTGGAGAGATCTTGATAAACAACCCTGAGCTCAGACTTCTAAGGCAGGCTGGAAGCCTCACCTGAGCCTGCTTCAGCCTTCCACACAGAGCGGCAGGGGCCACGTGGCAGACCAGCCTGTGACCACAGCCCGGAGCAAAGTGGAGGAGGGGAGACTAGACATCAGAACTCCAAGACCAGGCCAAAAAGGCCAAAATGAGTAACATACTGAAGGCAAGTAACATTTATAAAGAGAAATAATGTCTAAATCATTTATAAATTAATTGAGTTATTTGATTTTAAAGCCAAAGCACAGAATTTTAAGTAATTTAATGTAACAATGAGAAACCTGCCCCTTTGTTACCATTGGTAGTTTTAACTAATTACTAATAAAGGCAAGAGAGCAGAAAGACTTAGACATTGAGCTTAATGGACTGGAAGCTACTGCTTTACACCCCAGGGATCAGAGCATCGCTCCGTCAAGGGGATCCTTGTAGAGGCACCGGGGGAGGTGCTGGACCACGGAGGCCTGTCAATTTAACTAGGGGGTGTAAACCTATCAAAAGCCTTAGAAAGCTTGGGAAGTTGATTTGTCAGTTTGAAAAGGCACCTGTCCATCCCAAACCCACACTAATATAACTCCAGAAGAACAGAGAAGGTCTCTTTCCTTCTCCCTCGTGCCCACCAGGTAGCGTGTTTATCCGGTGCACTCAGGTCTTCTCCCTCCATAGCCACGGGGCCTGAACAGCTGTGGAGGTGGCAGCCACACAGATACCACCACCGGAGCAGCAGGAACAAACCATGCTACCTGGATAGGGACTGAGACCACTTAGCAGCTGCCTGCGGGCTCCAGAATGAGTCAGCTTTAACATGGAGCAGAAACTCCAGACACTAGCTTTTGCATTGGCCTTGCTGAAGACAAGGGCAGACTTTTTCCAAGGCAGGACAGATGGAGATGGGAAATAGGAAACTCAGGGGCAGCCTTCCACACAAATAAACCATTTTGCCATAACGTGTTCTACCATGCATGGGTTCTTAGAATGCTTTCCTCATGACAACTTCAGAACATTGACAATGTCAGCCAAGCTAAGACAGAGAGAACTTCCCCTCCACTGTCCTAGGCAGGAGCTGTGAGGAAGGACGTGGCCAACCTAATCTGCTTCCTGGAGTTTTTTCCAAATGTAATTTCCATGGAAAATAAGATTCTGGCTACATCTCCACTTTCTCCTCCTCTTCTCAAATCCCTCCTATCAGGGTCAAAGTAATGACTTGAAACTGGAAGCAGAAGCTGAGCCTTAGAAAGCCCAAAGCCAAAAAAGGAGCAAAAAAAAAAAGTAACTAGAACTGGTTGGCCCTGGGAGGCCTGCCATGCTCTGGTAAAAAACCAAATACTTGTTTGGAGGAACTCCTGGTTTGGCTTTCACTTTCTAAATGATGACCAAAATGATGTTTTAATAACAAAAACATGCAAAATACAGAGACAAGAAAGCCTCTCTGAGAACATAGCAAAGCCTTCATGGAGGGCTGGTTAACTTGGATGGGACGTCATTCTTGTTGATCCATCTCAAAAGCGCCATCATTTCTCATACATTTTACCTGTATGACCTGGTTGATTATTACTAGCAGATGTGAAAATGTATAATTAGAGTCAGTAAAGCAAAAAAAAAAAAAAAAAAAAAAAGTCACCCTGGGGAAATTCCATGCCTCAGCACTTTCTGCACTGCCCTTGTCTTTTAGGCAGCTCAATTCTTTTCTCTTTGTTCTTTTACCTCAGTCATTACTGCTAATCCCTCTGTAGGGTATTAATTGCTCTGTCACAATTACACTACTCCACAAACAAGGACAACACAAAGTCCAAAATGGATTAACTTTGTATTTATTGTATTAAGTACTTAATATACTATAATTGCATCATTAGTGCATTTTTGCATCATTAGTGCATTTTTTACTGCACATTAAAAGGAAAAAGGTAATTCTTTCCCTTTGTCTTCAGCTCCACTTTAATGTTTTTCAAAAAAAAGAGCACTAGAAATATTTCAAAGTAACCTGTACAGCCAGTAATCTGCCTATGTCATTTTTGTCTAAAGGACCCACTGCAGGAAACCAAATTATATTATTTTTCACCAGACTGGCCTAGACATTGAGTTCACTTAGGAGCCCAGTAGGAAAACACTCAGGTGCTGACCAGGATGTCTAGCCCTGAGAGAGAACCACTAGTAATCAGGGTCAAATTGTGATGCTGTCTAGGATACAGTTTGTGCAAACCTGCAAGGAAAATAAACATGTACTACATACACCCTAATGGAGAAGATGAGATGGAAAAGTGGGCAGAAGAGATTTGCTTTCTCTGTTGATAGCTAGTGCAGGAAGCCATTCCTACACAATGACTTACCACACAGATCCGAACAGAAGCCTCACTGACAACAATCTCACCATGATCACAACACTAAGTTAAAATCATGGGCTTTTTGTTTTTTAAGTCTTAAAAGAATTTTACTGATTTTAGAGAAAAGAGAGAGAAACGGACTTGTTGTTCCACCCGTTTGTACACTCACTGGTGGATTCTTGCATGTGACCCTGACCAGAACAGAACCCACACCTTAGCTCGTCAAGACCACTACTGGGGCAGGGCTAAAATCACAAGTCTTGTAGCAAACAATTCTGCAGAACAACTCTTTGAGAAGTCCCTCAAGATCCTTGTAAAATGAAGTACAAAATGCCTTTCTAGTTGCTTGTTTCTCACATCACGAAAGTTTAAATATGAGGTCACACTGTGTTCTTTATCAGTACCTCTCATGGTGTTGTGGTCACAAGGCCGCTGCCCTCTGACAACAGGGCTCGTGCTGGCTTTACTGCATCCAAGGACCAGCCCCAAATAGGAGAGTGTGCACAGTTCCTACCCAAGGTGAAAAACAATGACCATTAGTTGTGAATTCCCTATGTGAGATGAGAGTAAAACATACTCCTTAGAACCATACAGAAAGAAGGGGCAGATCTAATTACACCTAGAAGACAGAATATTGGGTGTATCCAGAAATCACCACCAACCCCGCCAAACCCCCACAACCCAAACTCAATTCCTCTAATGCAATAAGGCAAAGTCAGTTGGATGTCAAACTGACATGTGGTAATTCATTTCTACTTCATTTTACCAGGTTGGTCCTAGGGTACTCCTTTTATTCTTGACCCTCCAGCATAATTGTCCTTCATTTAATGTCCCCTTTAGGCCCCATAGAGATCCCATTTTAATGATTAAAAATAGAAAGAAAATTATCCCTAAGATCCTGACAAACTTTCAAGTTGTTAAAAGAGGACAGAGTGCTGCGTGAAGGCCAGAGCTGGCGGGCTGAACAGCAGGGCACCCGATGGCACCCCTGCTCCACCCTGTAGCCACAGGACCCTGCCCATGTTGCTGTTACTGATCCTCACAGCACCTGTGTCCTTACCGGTGACACGGGAATACGTAACTACACCACCCTCCCAGGACTGTTAATAAGAAAACATAGGATGGGGTAAAAGTAAGTTTACATTTGTTTATGTAAAAATAATACATTAATAAATAATAATACAAGAATAAACTCTGTTTCACATACCCACAACTGTAAACCTACTTCTGTCCCAACCTGTATATAAAGCACCTATAGGGGAACCTGAACCATGGCAGGTGTTACAATAAACTGCGCCTGCTATTGCTATTATTCATTTCTTCACCACTCTCTCTTTCTATACAACCTCCACTAAACGGTGAATAAACAGGTCACTGAGGTGGTATTTGCACACATATACAGACTCTGGAACCCTGCCATACTTGGCTCCAACTTCCTCCTTGCCCCCACCTTCCCATCTCAACCCCAAAGCTAAAGGCCTAGGTGCCCCACTACATACTCTGGGACCACAGATTGTTTTGAGGATAATGAGAGGTGAGACTTTACAAAGACCTTATAAGTTATTCTTAGGATAATAAGGATGCTTGAACTACTGTCACCTTATCAAAAATATAATCAATCCTTCACATTAAATGTTTGCAAAGTGTTCATCGCTTTTTATTAAAATTTTTCTGGTTACTGAACATATATATCTATTACTGAGGCCAGAGATTGTGTATACTCAACCTGTTTCCCAAGCACTATCAGAGTATGTAGCACTTAATACAAGCTCAATAACTTTATCTGTTGAATGAATCAACAGATAACTGGCAGATAAGAAAACATTTACAAACGAGAAGCAAATACACAGAGGATACATGTGGTTCCTATTTTTACCTACAGATCTTCCAGTTCAAAGTAATGACCAGAATCCTATGCTGTATCGAAAAACTTTCCTCACTAAAACGTCTCTTCTTAAAGAGTCTGTGATTGTCTCCAGCTAACTTTTCCTGTCCCAAGTTTTCAAGAAAAGCCTAAAGGACATTTTGTTTCCTTACACTACAAGTTTATCATTACTGCCAAGACCCATAAAAGATGGCACTACTAAGAGATACTAAGAGAATTGAACGTACCTTGAATGGCAAGGCACATTTTTTGAGAGTTTATCTCAGAGCATCCAAGGTTCCAGACTGGATCTAATTTCTTCTATTAACTATCAATACCAATAAGAGGATATGTAAAGTGTGAGCGCACAGTGCCTCCTCCTGCCACAGTTTCCCCAGCATACTGACTTGGGGGTGGGGAGGGGGGAACCCATCTACAGAATAGCTTTCTCCTCACACTTGCTTCACTCAAAGCAACCTCCAACAGAACTTGGAGCACATGTATTCTGAGGTCAGGACTGACATAGAAAGAACACTAGATTCTGGTTTTTAGCCCAGACCAGCCTGGAGACTACAGATCCCCTCACTGGTAAGTTTGGAACCCAGTGTCAGTGATGCTAAATGCCCCAGGCAAGTTCTTCATCAACAGCAGTCTCATGGCACACAGACCCCTCTATTCCTTTCCTTATAAATCTAAGTAAAACAGCTCCCAATTAATTAAAAAGTTGTATTCTGGAAATATTACCAGAAGAATAAATCTGTCACTTTTTCTCCGTCCTCTCTCCTCCTTGCTAACGATTGAAGACATTTTGGAAAAAGCCAAACTTTCCCCATCAACTGCCTTCTCAGTGCAAAGAAACCCTACTGCAGGTTTGCAACAGGCCTCATACAATTTCTGAGCCAGGGTTTTGCTTCGTTTCCAAGGTAACAAGGGAAAAAAGAACACAGGTAAGTCTAGCCCATTTAATATGTAGATGAACTAGGTCACCAGTAGTATTTCACTAATAGGCAAAAAGATAGATTAAAACCTTCTATGCTTTCTTCTCCATTTACAGTAGGGGGAATTGTCACAAAAGCCCTACATACTGGTTCTTCTCTGGCAACATAGTTTCCAAAATACAAAACTCCAAAGAGAGTTTGTTTCGGCTAATGAGCGAAAAGCAGCTTCTGTTGAGAAAATCTACATGGAGAAAGGAAAGGGGGTCCTGGCTCACTGGACTGAATTCGAGACACTTGTTTTTGCAGCTTCCTTACCAGGACAATGGCACAGCACATGCAGGCCTGCCAACACTCCACACAACCAGCCGCTGGACTCCTCATTCTGATCTCCCCACCAAGCCAGGGCATGCACAAGAAACTCACAACCCACCCACCCCCCTCACCCCTGTTGCGATGAGTGACTCTGGCTTCAGAGATGAAAGAGGAGCCAAGGAGGTGCTGCTCTGTCCTGCCCTGGGACAAAGGCAGGGGACCAAATGCGCTGGCATTTGGGAGGCAGGAAGGGCCCAGAAGCCAGGGTCGGGGGCTTTATTATTTTTGCCAGCTATCCTCCAATGGCCAGCATGCAGTAGCCGCCACAAATGCCAGAGGCTGCTTCCAGCCTTCCTTCCAGAAAAGGAAAAGAAGCCAAAGAAAGGGGCGGGGGGGATGAGCTGAATTGGAACATTGCAGTAACAAAGACTAAGAGATGCTCCGGAGGGGCATATGCAGGGATGACGCAGAAACGTGTGTGGCCGAGAGGTCTATCTGGATGTGGAGCCTCTGTGGCATTGGCAGGGCAAGAAGCCCTCAGCTACAGAACCTCAGAGCACTGGGTCCTGGCGATTTCCAGTGTTCTTCATTCCAAAGACCCATTGTGTTTTCTCCAGCAGCCATGCTGCCAATTTGTCTCACACCTTCCAAAAAGGCCTAATGATTAGTGTCATCCTTGGCTGTCTGCCTCTTGCTCGGCCCTGTGAAAAACAACCATACATTCCACTACTCTAAAGGAGGCCGGTAGGGGGTAGGGGTGACACAGGCCGCCCGGGAACAGGAGCTCCTCAGTGAAGCAAAGCACACACACCATCTCCAAAATACCAGGACGCTTGGACCCAGGTCTACCAGGCCCAGCCATTTCCAAGTTTTCTTTCTTTCTTTCTTTCTCTTTTTTTAAATTTTTATTATTTTTAGAGAGAGGGGCAGGGGAGAGGTGCAGAGAGAGGGAGAGAAACATCAATGTATGGCTGCCTTTCACCTGCCTCCAGCTACAGACCTGGCTGGAGACCTGGCTTGCAACCTGGTTATGTGTCCTGGCTGGGAGTCCAACCAGTGACCTTTGGGTTCACAGGAGGGCACCTTATCCACTGAGCCACCAGCCAGGGCATTCCAAGTTTTCTAATAAAACTTTGGCACGTCCCAGAAGGCGGTCCCTACACCTCCTACCCTCTTCTTTCACTTTGAGTTCTTCAGGGAAACCCTTGGCCACCGTTGCCCCACCCACCAGCACAGGCCCGCACTGTCCTTTCTGCAGACTGGATATGCTGTGTCCCACTCTTTAGAGTCCTTTCATTTTCCCATTTTGTAAAAGTGGCTGTGTCCCAGAAAGTTGAAAAGAAATTAACTTCGTGGTGGCCTGCAAGATGAAAACCTAAAATAAAGAGGCATTAGGCTTCTAAGATATCACTCAGCCTTTTCAACAAACCAACTGTGCCTATGTCACATGAATGGGGTGACTGGTTGCAGAGGCCACAGAGGATCAGAGAAATCTATTTCTGCCATATGCCTCACTAAGTAAGTAAAGCAAGGGCAGGGCTGGGTGTTAACTTTAATTATTTTTAAAGTTAACAGCCCTTTTCTGTTCCCAATTCTGTGACTTCTCAAAAAGGAGTTTTAAAATTACCATTGCCTATTTTTTAAAGAATCTCTTCTCCTCTTTACCCATAGGTCCTTCAACTTATTTTCAATCACTATTTGTAAAAATGTTCCAATCTTCCTGTTATCCCCAACGCTTGAGAATAAAGGGCAAAGATAATAAAATTAAACAATGGAAAAATGAAGCCAAAGGAAGTCCAGTTAACGATATTCATAGAGATAAGTTTGCCCTGCAGCATGTTTATCTGTCCTCATAGATCTTCACCAAAGGGAAATTGATGCTCTGCAATTATCTGTGCGTTCCCAGAAGACTTCTAACATTGTTTCTCTCATGTAAGCACCAAAATAATCTCATTGAGTTTACATTTAATAACATCTCACATTTGTAGAGTGCTTTTAAAGGTGTCTTCATTTATAATGTGCCATTATAAATGTCCCACTTATTTTTTTGATGAAACCCTTTAGAAAGTTGGCTGGAAAACAGCCTACTGCTATCACATGAGAAAACTCCTATCCACACAGGAAAGCGAGGCCCAGAACGGACCGGCGAGCAGCCTGGAAAGTGATCCACAGCTATAAGGTGGCAGTGCTGTGACTTGGCTCCATGTCCTGACCCCTATTCCTGTGCTCAGTCGGCTGCACCGCCCCTCCACCCTCTCCTTACTACGCGTTCATCCCTGCTGGTATGAGACATACCTTATCTTTAATACCAGACAATTGTAGGCCACCACGTGTGGATTTCTACACAGCATAGAAATCATGGTCAGAAAATTGGGGCAAGCGTATTTCTGCACTGTTATATTTCTTAGGGGCCAACTAATCCCCTAGAACTAAGGCCAATCCTAGCCTGGGAAGGCCAACTCAAGCCCCTGCAACGTGGGTGTTTAACAGCTGGATCGCTCACCTCATTTTCAGGCCAGGAATCTCCCAGGGCTTTCACTCAACACCTCTGATGATGGCTCTTCTAACAGACAAAGGAAGGAGAGGGTGCACAACTGCCAGGGAATTTAATTCCCTATAAACACCAATTCGGAGTAATTGACAAGAGGGTAAGGGGGCAACTTTCTTTCCTCCTCAGCAGGATTTTCTTTATATTAATTGGATAATTGCTTCCTTTCTCCAACAAGCTAGGTCTACACCTGGGGACTAGCATGCCATCCATATACAGACAACTAGAATTAGGCTCAGAACGGAAGCACCAATAGTGTAATTAGGCTTTTTGCAAATACTTTATTTACCATGGCACAAAAATCTTCATTGCTTTGTGTGAAGTGTTTTCTCTGATCAAAGTGTAGAACGATGGACAATACATGTCAAATTTTCTACCTGATGTTGCCAGGGAAAGTGGTTGGGGTTTTTTCCCTTTCTTTCTTTTTAAGAATCTGCTAAGTTATTTCAGTCGCACATCAAGCTCCATTTACACAATCAGACCCCCTCTCTCCCGCACAGCAATCACAGGTAACAAGCCCCAAGTAGTCAGATTTCTGCTCGGCACCAAGCCTGCTGCATGCAGTTCCAGTCCCGTGGCTGCCAAGGGGGAAGGCAAACTTCACAACACAAACCAGGGAATGGAAGCACACCACTTCCATTTCAGAAATACCACAGATTAATAAAAATGTAATGCACTATCTCAAACCCTTTGTAACTTACTTTCATCCATCAAACATTTTGTAAGACGAAGACAGTGCTACTGGGCATGCAAGTGTGCGTCGTACAGAGCAGAGCTAGGAAGTGGCCTGACAAGGTGGCAAACTCAGGTTTACCAACTGTGTTATGCGCCAGGCACAGGCCAGCAGAAACTCAAGTGGGTATCTTCATTTTACAGGGGAATTAACAGAAGCTCAAGAGATGAATTAACTGGCCCAAGGTCACAGAAATGCCTAGTGTCATGATTTGAACTTGGGTCAAAAGCCCAGTCTAGTGCAATTTCTACTCATCATCTAAACCAGGCCCATCAAAGGTGAAAAGGCTCCTTTAGCCTAGTCACTAGCATTCAGAAAGGCTGGAGCTGATCAGAAGAAAGCTTACGCGGACCTGTGTGTGATCGAATCCTCTATCAGGATAGGACAACTCTACTAGGCCACAGTCTGGTGTTGAAGCTCGACTTGTTCTTGGACTCCAACATTTTATCTCACTAAACAGAACACCCCTCCTTAAACATCCAACAATGATGCATCCTAATTCACTTCAACTCATGTGTTACATACCAAATGTACACAATTCTGAGTTCTTCACACATCTAATTTCCTTTCATTTGGGTTTCCTCAAAGTCAGGTATTCCTTGACAAGATAATACTATGAAATTTTGAGGTCTTAAAACTAGCAGTTCTTCAAATAGCTGACTCTCCAAATAACCACCTATCAATGTAGGAACCTGAGAAGACAAAAAAGGAACACTTATTTGGGGTAATTCTGTAAACCTCAAATATCTGTGTGTGCACCAATTAGGAAATCAAATTCCCTAGTGTTCTGCTTCAGTGATGGCATTAGAAACCAGGCCCTGCCAGCCTTCTACTAACACTGAATGTGTTTTCCCTTAATTTTAGGTCTATGACAGACTGTTTTCCTAAAAGTTCAAAGGCAAGAGCAACAGGAACTAAAAAGTTACTCAACATAAAAGGAGCAGGACAAAAGGAAAATGTTTCAGAAAAATAATTCTGTTCTTATTTATACTCCTCAAACAATAAAAGTGCAAAGTTTGCCGCAGCTCTACAGGAAAACCCTGTTAAAATACATAATTTTTAAAATGTCCAATCTTTCTGAAAACAGCACATAATCCAGAAGTCTGTTTAGAGAGAATCAAAATGGACCAATAATACAAAAGTACAAATAATACCCAATTTTATACAGATTATAATCTGAAAGTCTTATTTAAAATTGTTTTTGAACCTTGGAAAGTAATATCTTTCTATAGAAACAAGGTCATAATTAACAGGAATATTTATAAGGAATGTCACAAATGTCTTTCCTATGTCTTTATTTCTTTTTTAAGATTTTATTTATTATTTTTAGAGAGAGGGGAAGGGAGAGTAGCAGAAAGGGAGAGAGACATCAACCTATGGTTGTCTTTCACCTGCCTCCAGCTATGGACCTGGCTGGAGACCTGGCTTGCAACCTGGTTATGTGCCCTGGCTGGAAATCGAACCAGCGACCTTTGGGTTTGCAGGCCGGCACCTTATCCACTGTGCCACCAGCCAGGGACTATGTCTTTCCTTTTTAACAAAAACTTAAAAAACCAACTCTATAGTATAATTTTCTTAAATATACTCATTCTCAATTTGCAGTTCAATGTATTTTGATAAGTATATACACCATGCAATCATCCCACAACCAAGATTTAAAATATTACCACCAGCCTCAAAAAAATTCCCCTGTTAATTCCCCAAGCCAAGCCCCAGGCAAGCACTTGCTTCCTGTACATAGACTAGTTCTGCCTGTTCCAAATGGCATATAAATGGGATCATATAGTATGTCCTCTCCTGTGTCTCACTGCTTTGACTCAGCACAATATTTCTGCAATTGGTGCGTGTTGTGCATCTCTACCATTCGATCCTTTTTGTTGCTGAGCAGTATTCCACTGTATAGATATACCACAATTTGTTGAACCATTCATTGGGGAGCAGACACCTGGGTTCTTCCAAGTGTGGGGCTGTTAGGAATAATGCTGCTATGAATATTCACATGCAAGTCTATTTGTGGGCACATTTAAATTATCTTGGGAAACTGCTAAAATGGTTTTCCAACCTGATTGTACCATTTGATATTACAATTAATGGTAAAGTTTAAAAGCAACCCACAATGTCTTTTCTGTCTGCTCTATGTGAGATATTATCACTGGCTAGTGAAAAGGAGGTCTGTGGTACAAGTAGGTTGTTCCTCCCTATTTTTTTTGGCAAAACCAATAACCAGAAAACTTTGCCTGTTTCAAAATTTCTTTTGAACGTAGCCCCATGTATGCATGCATCTCTTCCACTCCCCATCTCCACAGATGCCTAAGAGCTCACAGCCCTCCTACTAACCCTACTCTAAATCCCTGACGAAGCTACAGAACTCGTTCAAAGTGTTCCATTTTCCAAAGCTACATATTTCCCCTTTCCTTCCTCCATTCTTAAAACAAATCAAAACGCCTGCTCCTCGGTTTAACTGCTCATGTTTAGGGGTAAGGGAAGCAATTGATTAAATGGACCTTTTCATGAAGGACTGTGTTAATGAAGATGTTGAAACAAAAGTTAAAAGACTTGGCTATCTCTGGATATACCGCTCTTATTCTAAATGAGTCCCCAACAAGTATCCAATGAAATAAGAAGCGGGTGTAGGAGGTAAGACAGTAGGGGGACTTATTTTTCATTTCAGGATGGGAAGTTTACTTGGTTTATAGGCTAGGCCTGCTTAGTTACATTTTCTGTCCCCCAAAATTATTTCTGCTTTACATAATCTCTTTCCACCTTCTTTACCTCTGACCTCACAAATTCTCCAAAAGTTTCATGTTCTTTTTACATGAGAATCCACAGTAATGGCAGGACAGTGGTGGCAAGGCGATGTCATTTGTAAGTTGGATCTAGAATAAGATCTTTAATAACCATAGGGTCTACCACTAGTTAGTTCCTTTAGATTTCACCCTCCCAGGCACTTGGCTAAACAGCAATCTCAACCATTGGAACAAATCGTGCAGACTTTGCTGAGTAAGCCATATCATAACATCATACATTTTCACAATGTTCATAAAGGACATTTGCCATGGAGCTATCATAAAAGATCAGATTTCAAAAGCTCAAGCATAAAATCAATCAAAATAAGCCTGTTGTCAATGGCTATTGAGCCTGAAGCCATTATTAGCTAGCCAGCTTACACTGGGGCATGGAAGAAAAACAAAATCAGTGCCTTTGACACATCATGCTACAGTGGTTTCTGTCTTTCACAATCTCAATGCTCATGAACAGTTACCCAGAGAGCTCAGATGTCAGCCAAGAAATGAACAAAATACTTCTGGCTTATGCAACCTTCATAGAGTTCTAGTGACAGAAACACTATCAAGTGGGTCAGAACTGTGTCAATAAAATAATATAAAGTTACTGTATCAGAAGAGTGCAACTTAGCTTGGTGGGCTGATCCTGTCCTGTGGCAGGTTGCAGGCAGCTCTCATTCACAATGGAAAAGATGTTCATGTTAGTGCCTTAGGATTTTTCTTTCAATTTTTTACAATTTTTATTTATTGACTTTAGACATAGAGAGAGAGAGAGAAATATCAATATATTTTTTTGGTTCCACTTACTGATTCAGCCATTTGTTGATTCTTGTATGTGTCCGACTGGGGACTGAACTCACAACCTTCCTGCATAGGGGGTGATGCTCCAACCAACTGACCTACCTGGCCAAGGCCTCCCCAGGATTTCTGATCTTACTTCCCCTGCTACTTATAACTCTGGAGCTTGAGATCAGCTCCAGCCATCAGACTGGAAAAGCCACAAAACCATTCTAATCACTTCAGAGTCCTGTGGATTCTAAAGCAGCCCAATCCTAACCAGCCCTTGAGAAACAGTTACTTTCTTGAACTTCTGGAATTACAAGGTCATTCCAAACTGCTGCTCTGTTTGCCCGCCATTTCCTGATCCCTGTTTGATGCTTCCTTTGCTTTGGAGCTGTAAGGAAATGCAGTAAACCATGATGGAAAAGAGAGTCTTGTATTAGTACAGGCAGGCATACCTTAACAATACTGAAGGTTTCACTGCAGACCACCACAATAAAGCACGATGTAATGTTTTTGCTGGTGGAGGGCCTTGCCTTTAATTTATAAAAACTGCAGCATCTGTGAGGCACCATAAAGTGAAACGTGCTAACCTCAGGTCCTGTACTTTGACTCACCAGGCAGCGAGGGAGGTCTGGGTGCTCCAGTCCCAGGAAAATGAGGCCAAAATTCAATCTATATAGTAACTCCCCATCACCAATCACCCAGGCTTCAAAAGGTTCTATTCTTGATTTAAAAAAAAAAAATTAAAGTTATTTTAGTTTATTCTTAGGCTTTGTGAAGATTTCTTTCCACAGGAAAAAAAAAAAAAAAAAAATCCACGCCTTGTAATGCTAAGCAGATTCTTACACTGAAAACTGTTCTAAGGTCTCCTCATCAAAATGCCAAAGTTACTGCATCTTTGACACAATGCTGTCCTGGAATTAAAGAGCATTGCTGAGATGAATCAGCAATGAAACATCTTATGAAACAGTGAACATGAGATGTATTAACAGAAGTAAGTCACATAGGCCTCTCTGGTGATCTCCCTACCGTAATATAGGCAGCAAGTGGGGTGCGTATTTGAATACTCTATGTATCTGAGGTTCCAGTTCTCAAGATATTCGAACAATCTGGAGGAAGTCTAGGAGACTTACATTTAAAGGATATGTTCCTAAACATGAAAAGAATAGTTTAAAAACTATCCTCAAAACCCCAAATTAGGGAAATGCAAAAGAGAATACTTATTGAGCACATACCATGTTCTTAATACTTTTTATATGACTCTTCATTCAATCTCTAACAAAACCAAAAACAGGTCTCATGCCTTTTGTACAAACATGGAAACCAAGACTGGAAGATATTAGCAGCCTGCCCAGCAAAGCCTTGCTAGGATTCCTCAGCCCTTTTCTCCCACTTGGACTCCCACTCAGTCACAACACCCAACTTCATTCAGTCACTTCAAACCCAGCAGATCCAAAATTAAACTCACTTCCCATTTGCTCTACATTTTAATTATATATATATATATATATATATATATGAATACAAAATAAATATTTTCCATAAATATTTCCATGACAGAAAATAGTTTGTGGTGGTTTAACAATCAGCAATAGTAACTTGATACTTGTGCTTTTTCTCTCCCTCGCCCCGGGTTTTTGTTTTGTTTTGTTAAAACAAAGAACTATTTCAGAAAGTCTGGTGGTCTAATGACATCATCATAAAGAGTCAACCAAACATTTTAATGTAACCTTGAAGCAATAACTATTATTAGCATGTCAGAGAAAAAACACGCCAATTATTAAGCAACGACTTGGTGAAAGCACCGTTGTGGGGGGTGCTAATTAAGTCGCTAACGGCACGTTGCATCACCCTCCCACAGTTGGTGCCAGGGCCCATCTGTGGACCTCTCCTCCGACTTACAGCTGGAACAGCTGGAGCAGGCGAGCAGGTGAGCTGGTGGAAACCTACCTTTGCCGCCTTCCTGCCTCTCATGGCAGCTGCTACTCACTGTGCTCTCCTGCACGAAACACTGGAGCCTTGGACCGCCAACATGCTCAGATGACGAGTAGTCAAATTTTTAAGCAAAAATTCTGCAGATCAGTACAATCAGTTTATAAGGCTAATTTAATATGCCTTCAGTTTACGAAGCCCTAAACTATCAACCCCTCTGCATGCTTCCTCCCTATAAATGACCAGAAGAGGAGCCAACTTCTAATGATTTCTAAACAGTCTAAAAATGGAGTTGTACATGGGGCCATTTAAAATTTACCCATCTCGAGTGGATGTGTTTTTTTTGCACTGTACCTTAACTGCCTCTCCAGGATCGCTCAGGGAAATCATGGAGCATGGTGGAATACACACCTGCCTCCCACTGCCCCTCTGTGCCGTGTAGACTTGCGTGGAGTTGCCCTTGTAAGAAGCAACCTAACTGCAGTGCTGACCCTGGGTATATCCGTTTCCGGACGTGGGTCTCACTCTGAAACCACTGTCTGTTGTCCTGTTTGTGGCATCTTGATTCTTCTGGCACATTTCTCCCAGAGGGCGGTTGCCCTATAGGGCAGTCTCAGCTGTTCTGGGCAATACAGGACCATCTAAACCCATGCACATTACTTCCTGAAAGCAATCAGAGGTGCCCTCTGAAAGGGGTTATTTACTTGACCCAGAAAGCCCTACACTATCCTGCAACTCAAGAGGTTTAAGTTTTCATGTTCACTTTAAGAATACTGTGCTCGCTTCAGCAGCACATATACTAAAATTGGAACGATACAGAGAAGATTAGCATGGCCCCTGCGCAAGGATGACACGTAAATTCATGAAGCGTTCCATATTTAAAAAAAAAAAAAAGAATACTCGTGAAACTGCCCAGGCCATCAAGGGCATACATAGTTGAAAAGCTACCAAGTATCTTCAGATGTCACTTGACACAGGCCACGTGTGCGATGTGCTGTTGTGTTGCTAGAGTGGTGGAGTTGGTAGGCGTGCCAGGCCGTACACAGTGGGGCTGGACACAGGGTCAGTGGCCCAAAAAGAGTGAATTTTTGCTGCACATGCTTAAAAATGCAGGGAGTAATGCTGAACTTAAGGGTGTAGATTCTCTGGTCACTGAGCACATCCAATTGAACAAAGCTCCCAAGATATGGTGCAGAAATTACGGAGCTCATGGGTGGATTATCCCACCCATGAGCTCCCCCTGCCATTCTGACAGGATCCTACTGAAAAAAGCAGATTGTTTCAGAACCAGAAGAGGAGGTTGCACAGAAGAAAATAATATCCCAGAAGAAACTGAAGAAACAAACAGTTACGGCCCAGGAGTAAATTCAATATAAAATAAATTATAAAAAGTAAAAAAATAAAACTATGCACATCATTAACAGTTTACTATCACAACACCCTACACCTACTCTTTAAATCGAATGGAAATGTACCAAACCATTTTAATGTAAGGCTGGAACAGACCAAAAGAAATTTGATTTTATTTCTGCACATTACCTGCATCCTCCAAAGTGTCTTTGCTGCATAAAGCAAGTCTTCACATTCAAGTGTAGCTTTCCCCCATTCGAAAAGGTTCATCTCACATCTGCACTTTTCAAATGATAATACACAAAACGCTCACAAACAAAAACATTCCAAAGCAAATATTAGGTTCTCCTCACAAGCTACTTTAGGAAGATAAGGAAACATCTGTCTGCACCGCATACTATTCTGGATAAAATTGTAATGGAGACATAGATAAAACTACGTAAGTGTTTAAACATTTTCCATGGCCCCTCATTCTCCACCTCTCACCCACATCAAAAACACTATTATCGAGGAAATATATTCTGAAGTATTTATGGACTGGGATACTTATTCTTAGTTTTCTAAAACAACATTAATGCTATTATGAGCAATGGCTTAAGTGAGAAAGTTTACATAACTACTGAACACATATGGAAGGAAATGAAACCCTTTTAGTCCTGGATTTTTGTGACTATTTTTTTAAGGAGAAAAAGGAGCAGACAAAGAAAGCCTTGCAGTTTGGCAAAGAAATGTCATTTGATTCTAGCCCTGGCTGGTAGCACAGTGGATAAAGCGCCGGCCTGCAAACCCAAAGGTCGCAGGTTCGATTCCCCAGCCAGGGCACATAACCAGGTTGCAAACCAGGTCTCCAGCCAGGTCTGTGGCTGGAGGCAGGTGAAACGCAACCATACATTGATGTCTCCCTCTCCCTCTCTGCCTCTCTCCTTTCCCCTCTTTCTAGAAATAATAAAATCTTTTAAAATAATATTAAAAAAAAAATGTCATTTGATTCTAAAGAGAGTTTACTGTAATTCTCATTCCAAATTAAAAAATAATTTTCATCCTTATGAGGCATCTATGAAGAGTCACAAAGTGGATGTGCTTTGCCAAAGGTGAAAGAAAAGAGTTCTTCCTAAATCAGCAAGGTGCAAACTGACCGCGGCAAAGGGCCTTTCTGCAGCTCAGCTCTCAGCAGACCTTCTGATCAGGACTCTGAGTTCCACAACAGAAAATCACCACGGATCCCAGCAAGTCCTGAAGGAAAGCACACTGTCACCCTCCTCATTATCCACATGCTGGGCAGTTCCCAAGTGCAATCTCGCATTGAAGGCTATTATATTCCTGGCACTTGAGCTAGGTATCCCACCCAGGGACCTCCCTCTCTCCCACCTCCCCCCTACGACCCCCCAACACCCCCCGCCAGCAAATGCTGAAGTGGAAAGGAGTTACAAGAAAAGCATTTCCATATGTTTGGTAAAAGTGCAGAGGGTGGCAACATACTGGAAAACATGCTATTTATTAAATCTTAAATTTTATACATTAACCCTAGACTATCTCACCTACTGAAATAATTTGCTTTCTTTTATTATTAAAAAAATGCTAATACCCACCACCTTTCTTTTTTTACCTTGGTTTCCATGAAGCTCTGACTTAAATGTAATACTCATTTGCAATAACCTCACTAGCCTAAGTTATTTGATACAAGTGTGACTCCTGTCCTCTGTGAGGTTTATGTCGTTTACTTATATTTTATCAGTCCTATTGTCCACAAATACATTTTGTTACAATCTTCCTTAAATACATTTTGCCTGTAATTATAGAGTAGTTAAAAAAACAAACAAACAAACTTGTAATGCCTGAAATAAAATGTATATACACTGTACCTACTAGCAGTTTATTTTTTGAGAAATCTTCAGTAAAAGTTTAATTTTGGAGCCTTGCCCATTATGGCATAACATGCTAGACATAAGCTGCTAGAGTGTGAAGGAACAAAAAAGGAAACCTGTTTGAATTCACAGAATTTTCCGCTACATTATGCAGACATCCCTTCCCCCTCAGATAAACATGCCTGTGGTAGGGATCCTTTCTTTTCTTTTAGAGACAATTGACTCCCTTTACGAGTTGGATTTTTAAAAAGCCATGGAACTTCTCCCCCCAGATAAAAAGAAAACATGCACCCTCACATACATGTGCACAATATCTGACACAATTCGAAGGTATTCACAGATCCCTGGCCCCAGCTGGGTTCCGTCTTGCTACAGAAATGGCAGAGGAGACAGGAAACCCACCGCCAAGAGCTGCATGCAGTCAGTCAGCCCAGCAGCCCGCACACTCATTAGTGCAGCCACATGTGGAGCGACAGGTCCCTAGCCACATCCCCTCTTTCCTTGTCCCTGTCCCCAGTGAACTGTCACTGAGAGGACCAGTCAACTGTGACAGTCCAAAGTTTCAACACTGGTGAGCAACAGTGGAAGAATGAAGCCCATGTCTTTTGACCCCCAACCGGGATTCAGATGATTTTCACCCTCTGTGCTATTAAGTGGTATAATGCTTCTCTCTAGAAAAAAAAATCTCTAACACTTTACCACTTTTACAGAGAAAACATTTTAGAAAAGCAGCCCTGGCTGGTGGCACAGTGGATAAGGCGCCAGCCTAAAAACCCAAAAGTCGCTGGTTCAATTCCCAGCCAGGGCACATAACCAGGTTGCAAGCCAGGTCTCCAGCCAAATCCGTGGCTGGAGGCAGGTGAAAGGCAACCATACATTGATGTTTCTCTCCCTTTCTTCCTCCCTCCCTGCCCTTATCTCTGAAAATAATGAGTAAAATCTTAAAAATAAAAAACAAACAAATTTTTAAAAAAACAGAAAAAGAAAAACAGTGCCTTATTTTTTAACCACAAAATGCGATTAGTTCTTCCTAGAGGCTCTCCGCCCAATGTTTGTCTTTGATTTAAATTTTGTTATTTCTTCCACTAAATCCAAAACCTTTCAGGGTGAGTCCCTTTAAATTCTTTTCTGCTGCTCCCCCAGATAAAATTGCAGTTATCTAGAGGGGCATTCATTCTGTTTACTGAGTAAGGCATTTCTTATCATAAACCCAGGCTTATGTCACTCACTCCCTTGCGTAGACTTAAATTTAGGCAGTCTCATGTAGCAGATCAGGATTTGGCTAGGAAACCACAAGGGTCTAGAGGGTAGTAAAAATGGAATTAATGGATGGAAGGACAACAACAAACACTATATAGTTCACCTAGACCATGATTTTCAATCCCAGTTTTAACACTAAATTCAACAACAACTAAACTAGAGAAGGAGGGAGGGAGGGAGGGAGGGAGGGAGGGAGGGAGGGAAGAAGGAAGGAAGGAAGGAAGGAAGGAAGGAAGGAAGGGAGACGGAGGGAGGAAAAGAAAAGAAAAAAAGCCAGGCTGCAGCCCAAGCCCCGTCCATACTAATTAACTCAGATTTTGCCGGGGGGGTGGGATCTGGACATGGGATTTTTCAAAGCTCTTCTTGTTACTCCACTGTGGGGCCAGCGTGGTGAACACCCACCCCGTTGGTCCCCTGATCCTGATGAAGTAGGGCAGCAGGGAGGGTCAAGGCAAAAGCAGGTGATGATGGTTGGAAAGCTGGAGGGAAAACCAGGTGAGTCTCCGTGCGCCCCTTTTTGCTGGTCCTCTCAAGCAGACACAACTCAAGTAGGTGTCCACAGGGACTGCGTTCTCTGAGCAAGAGCGGTGACCACAGCCAGCAGCCCACACTGCCCAGGGGACAGGCACTGGGCAGTGAGGGAAACTCCTGGTGAGTGCGGCCCCCAGGCCAGTCCCCACCATCTCTGGTCTGGGCGCAGATCTCCTCTGCCATTTCTTTTGCCCTTGGCTGGGTTTAAGGACAATGTTTCTAGCAGCACCGCAGCCCCTGGTATCTCTCAATTGAGAGAGCTCCTAAGCCCCAAAGCCCCTGCACAGTCGGGGCAGAATCTGTCCACTACCTTAACAGGACAGCATCCCTGGGACAGACCAGGGGAGACAGCCCTGCGGCTGAGGGAAAAGAAGCGTGACCACCACCAGCTAGAGCTGATGGTTCTGAGCAGCAGGTAGGTCCATGGTGAACCGTGGTGGCGGCAGTACCACACCGGTGCCTTTACGCAGCACACACAGGGCCTCATGCCCAGCACCGAGGACTCACAGAACAGACTCATCTGCCCAGCTGCGGTGTAGGAAACGCCCCAGGCCTGCGGGCCCTCTCTCCTCCTCGAGCTCTACTCAGTTGCCATCAGTAGCAAAAATCCTTCTTTTAAAACCTGATGCCAGGTAAACCAACTTCCTACTTGCTTGGGGCTCCAAATGAGCTGCAAATGCAGGAGCCCTGTGGTGACCTGGGCTGGCCCTGGCTGCTCCCATCAATGACTGAACTTCACAAAACTCAGGTGAACAGCGGATGAACTGGACCCAAGTAGCACGATGAGGCCTACGTACAAAAAGCCCTCTGATAAATTTGGAACCACAGAAGAACCCTCATAAAGTGTTCTGCTGTCGCCATTCATTACCCATCCTTATAGGCAGCCACTCACCTGCATCCCTCATGCAGCCTAATGTTACCTTTAGGAGGGATGAGAACACATGTGTTGCTGGCCCTGTGGCACCCTCCTCCCTTGCTCCTTTCAGTACTCAGCCCCCCAATTTTCAACCAGGCACCTGGCCCTTGGTAGAGATGACCCTTTCCAGTTTCCCCTGAAGCTAGGTAAGCGCCTAAGGCTAAGCGACCGAATGACTTGATGTGTCAAGTTGGGGGTCTTTTTCTTAATGACCGAGCCCCCTGCACTACTGATTGAGAGGGTGGTGGAGTCCCCTAAGCCAGTGTAGCAACAGCAGTGAGTACCACCCTTCACGTCTCATCACTCACGCTGGACTATGATCTGAGGGCCACTGTAATCAGGGGTGTCCTTGTCACACAAGATTAATCACACCTTGGCTCAAGGGAGAAAGAATCCATTTTCTAGTCCTGACTCCGAACTTTCATTGTTTGGGGCTAGCCACTTCATCTCCCTGGCCCACGGTTCCCTCCTTTATAAGTTAAGGATTAAAATATCTCCTCAATTTTACTAGGAAGAAAAACTGAACACAGTATTCAAGGACAAGCGCTTTGGAACGTTATGTGAGGTGGCCTCTGTGGATGAATGTGATGTAGCTATTATCCGGGCACCACACGCTTGAGGAAAGTACCGCCCCAGCTGGAAACTAGGGTGCAGTTATATCAGAGAGCTGCTATTTTTGACAAGCTAAAATGTGACTTCAGCATGGTGATGAAAATATCTTAAAATATATCAGATACTTACAAATAGGATTTACATGCACTGACTGCAATAGTATACCCATTATGGCTAGTAACACACCAGGAGAAAACAGTAAGGCCTCCCAGCCTGGTGTAAAGAGGACCAAACATGGGTCTAGTCGTGCCTCACCAGGAGGGAACAGGGGGTCCCTGGGCAGGAAGCACGATCCAGAACCCAGGGGTGCCTCTGGCAGGCAGGGTCACTGCCAGCCTCTCTGGGCCCTCTCAGGGAGCTCAGAAATGGGCTTGGTCACTAACTAACTTTCATGAGAAATAGGAAAAGATGCCCCCTTCCTGCAGGCTGATCCACCTCAGCCTTGGGGAGCAGACTGCACCCGAGGTCTGTCCCGAAAGTATCCAGCCGGTACCAATATAATTAAAACAGTTTGCACAGCCAGCACTTTCAGGACAAACCTATTTTCCAGTGGATTCAGCCCTCACTTGTCCCTCAGTCAGGGCCCGTGGGCCAAAAAACACCTTCCAAGGGCACACATGGCTCTATCCCAAATTTGAAATGCATATGGTGTAACCAACAATGTAACTGTACTTAATGTTTCCAAAGGATGTTTATTCTTGGGGGGTGGGGGGGGGGCATGCTTGACACTACCTGTCAAAAAATCCACCATAATTCCTTCACTGGAAATGGAGGTTTATTTCATCCTGAAGACCGTCACTAAGTGAACTCTCCTTCCCATCTCACTTCCAAGCACTCAAAATTAATTAATTAATTAACTAAAAGAAAAGAAAGCTGCCAGCACTACAAAGAGACAGGTGGTAGGAGGTAAAGGCTACAGAAGGCTACAGCTCAGTCCTCCAAGCCGGTGACAGCGAACAAAGAACGGAAAGGCCAGAAGACAATGGCCACACATCAGGGATTTGCAAGAACAATGATGCATTCTCCACTTAAGTTCTTTTTTGTTGTGGTTAAACTAATCTCTCAGTTGTGTAATGTTCTCAATGAAATCATTCACAACTCCCAAAGGAAAACGAACACACACACGCACCCTAGAATTTGCTAAGAAGACCCACCAGTGGCAAGGACCCCTTTGCCTTTAAGAGGACTTTAGGCAAGCTGTCTCATAACCACAACACTGAGGAAATATAGACTAGACACAGCCATCTCTCCCGGAAACATGCCCCTGTCTCACTCATCACCCTCCAACTACGGAGCCTCTGCCCACTCCAGGCCTTCCAGCGCTGCCTCCACCCCCTCACCCCCAGCCCGCCTGACACACCCCTGCTCCATCTCCCCGCACTGCTTGCTAATCCTCTCCATCCCTCAGTTTTCAGCTGCAATATCATTTCCTCAAAGAGGCTTTCCCTCCTGCCTAAATTGTGTTCTTCCTGTTATTTTCTTTCATTGTCCCCTGTGTTTTGTTTCTCTCTCCACAGCATGCACATTGCCATTTATAATGGTTTTTCCTGCGGCACTACGTATTTATTCCATGGGTCCCTCGCAGATGTATGAATACCAAGAAATCAAGCATCATTTGTTTTGTTCATCATTGCATGCCCAGTTCTGTGACAGTCACCAAGCTCAGTATGTATTGACTGCAGGAATGAAGGATGGTGAAAGAGGCAGAGAATCAAGAGAGAGGTGACCAACCCTGGCCAGGTAGCTCAGTTAGAGTGCTATCCCAATCCACCCAGTTGCAAGGCACGTAAAATTATCAACCAATAAGTACTCGGATGGGTGGAACAACAGATGGATATTTCTTTCTTTCTCATCCTTCTCCTCTGTCTCTAAAATCAATATACGAAAAAAATTTTTTTTTAATATGTGATGAGCCCAGCCTTGGAGATGAAGTCAAACCACTCTGGGCTGAGCCCAGGGGCTATATTTCCTTTTCTCATTCCACCAAAGGTGACTGAGATGCACAAAGCCCCACTGAGAGGTGTACTAACCTGACAGTTTCCTGGCAAAATAACAAACCAAAATACCAGGTCAACTGCTCTATACTAAAAAAATCTGAAGAAAAATATACAGGAATGCCACAGTGTCTGAAAAACACTATCTGTCCATAAAGCAGCAGGCTTACAAACAGTGCCTGTGCCCTCCTCTCTGACAGTGTTCTCAGATAGCCTGACTGCACCAGATGACAAGAACATGAATTTGAGGATATGAAAATATGAGAATTAGGATATGAATTTCAACAAGCACACAGAAAAGGTATTTTGTAAATGAACAACCATTTTACCCACACTACTGTGTTCTCTAATCACATAAATGTGGCATCTGCAAAACACTAAGGTCCAAAATCCCGTCCGTCATAAGGCAACAGGGTCCCAGATTAGTTATTTCAACAACTGTTAAGATGCCAACCTTTTCACATAAAATTTTCTAGTCCCAATGGTAGACATCAAAGCTTTGGCCGAACAACAAAAATGGTGACTCATGCAATCCAGTCCTGCCTAAGATATCTCCTGGTGGTGGTTACAGCATAAATTATTACAGTTTGATAAAGACAAATGGGGGGATGAATTTACAATGCATGGTCACTGTTAATACTAAACTCCAGTTTTCATTTCAAAGTTCCCCCAACAATAATGACTCGAGTTCCATTTTCACACTGCTTCCCAATTTTATCCCTCTCTAAGCACAGCCAATTATCGCTCCAGCCTTCATCTAAATGCCTAAATGGCCCCTTGCATCTCTTTACATCCTTTCCTTATTTCTGGAACTATTTTTCTCATAGAGCTGTTCCCTCTTAAGTTTTACCACAACGGCTGCTAACTGCCTAAACAATCATTTCATTTTTAGAAAGCATTTTAACAGTGGCTAGAAATCTCAAAGTACAAATGAGTTTTGCAGTCTTCCCAGTTTTCAAAAGTCATTTGGTGTCACCTATCTGTATGTTACAAGAGTAAATGCAGAGAATTGAGCTGACCTGCCTGCAACTGCAGTAATCCCACATTCTGCTGAGGGCCTTACTTCTAAGTCAGACTCCCAGGTTCTCTGACTTCAATTCAGTCACCTTTCTGAGGAGAAGATCCCAGGTTGTTCCATGTACCAAAGAACAAAGTTTTCTACATCATGCGATTGCCCCACTCCCAGTTGACTGAACCTGTGAGCACAAGGCCCAGGAGAGCCAACACAAAGACAGTTACACAGGGCCTTTTAGAGATATAGACAGGCTGTGATACTCAAGTTTAATTCTTTGCGTTATGTGAAAAATAAAGAAATGAGACTTCCAGTCAAGATGGGGGCACAGGTAAACAAGGCTCACAGTTTCACAGAACCATAGCAAAAGTAACAACTAAAATCCAAACAACTATCACCCAGAATCATCAGAAAATCAAGCTATGTGGAAGTCCAACAGCCAAGGAATTAAGCCACATTCATCCAGACAGGTAGGAGGAACGGAATCCCAGAATGGGCGGTCCCACAGCATGTGTGGTCCCACAGCATGTGTGGTGAACGAAAAGTGAGAGGGATGCCTTGGGAGCAAGGGATCCCAACCCCACACCAGACTGCCCCACCCCCGGGTTCCAGTGCCAGGGAGGTAAGTCCCCATAAGTCTGACTGTAAAATCCAGTGGGGGTCAGGGCAGAAGAAGAAGAAACTGTGGGATTCTCAGACATCTCCTCTTAAAGGACCCCACATGGACTTAGGACGTGTGCAGAATCACTTCTCCTGGACTCCAGCACTGGGGCAGCAGCTTGAAGGCACCAGCGGCATATGGGGAAAAACTGAAGTGGCAGGCTTCAGGCTGAGTGCCGGGGCACAGCTCCTGGACAAAGCCCTACAAGCCAGAGTCCCTTTTCTGAGCCCCGCCCCCGACACACACATACACACAGAGCCACAGAGTGGAGACAATATATCTGAGACTCCATCCACCTGGTTCACAGGGGTTGTCCCACCCTGGCCATTACCTAAGGCTCCACTGCATCCACTGGCCACACTACTAAGACAGGAGTCAAAGCAGCTCTCCCTAACACACAGAAATAAACATAGGGAGGCTGCCAAAATGAGAAACCAAAGAAATATGGCCCAAATAAAACAATAGAACAAAACTCCAGCAAAATCTCCAGAATGAAGATAAGCAATCTATCAGAAGCAGAGTTCAAAACACTGGTTATTAGGATGCTCAAGAAACTTGGTGAGGGCCTTAACAGCATAAAAACATCCAGACAGAAATGAAGGTTACGCTAAGGTAATTTTTTTTTTTTTTTTTTAAATTTTACAGGGAATCAACAGTGGAGTGGATGAAACTGAGAATCAACTCAATGATTCGGAAAATAAGGAAGAGAAAAACATTCAATCAGAGCAGCAAGAAGAAAAAAGAATTCAAAAAAATTGAGGACAGGCTAAGGAGCCTCTGGGATAACTTCAAATGAACCATCATTCCAATCATAGGGGTGCCAGAAGAAGAGGAAGAGCAAGAAGTTGAAGACGTATTTGAAAAAATAATGAAAGAAAATTTCCCTAATTTGGTATAGGAAATAGACATACAAGTCCAGGAAACACAGAGAGTTCCAAACGTAAGACGCTAAGAGGACCACACAAAGACACATAGTAATTAAAATGGCAAAGGTTAAAGATAAAGAGAGAATCTTAAAAGCAGCATGAGAAAAGAGAGTTACCTACAAAGGAGTTCCTATAAGACTATTAGCTGATTTCTCAAAAAAAGTTTTGCAGGCAAGAAGGGACTGGCAAGAAGTATGCAAAGGGATGAAGAGCAAGGACCTATAACCAAGATTACTCTACCCAGCAAAGCTATCATTTAGAATGGAAGGGCAGATAAAGTGCTTCCCAGACAAGGTAAAAGCTAAAGGAATTTATCATCACCAAGCCATTATTACATGAAATGTTATTTAAGAAAAAGAAAACGATCAAAACCATGAATAATAAAATGGCAATAAATTGACAACTATCAGCAACTGAACCTAAAAACTAAGTAAACAGGCAGAACAGGAACAGAATCATATATGTGGAGATAATTTGGAGGATTATCAATTGGGAGGGGGAATAGGGAGAATAGGGGGAAAGGTACAGGGATTAAGAAGTACAAATTGGTAGGTTCAGAATAGACAGAAAGATGTAAAGAACAACAGAGGAAATGGAGAAGTCAAAGAATTTATATGCATGACTGTGGGCATGAACTAAGGGGGGTAGGGACTGCCAGAGGGGATGTGGGGGTATCAGGTGGAGGGGGGCAAAGGGGGGAAAACTGGGGCAACTGTAATAGCATAATCAATTGTGTATATATATATATATACATATATATATATATATAATTTTTTTAATGACAAGGTATTTTAATGTCTAATTAAACAAATTAACATTTGTAACACCCAAACACTTAAAACTTAAGACTAATTATGCTCTTGATAAGACAGTTCAGTATTTACAAAACATAGTAATTCACAGTGCAATACAGGCAAAATGTCTGTTAATGAGAAACAAATCTAAATTTGGATGATGAATGCCGTCTTCCTTCAATCCTGCCACTTTGTGACTGAATGTTTAAGTTCATGTGGAGATAACACTAAAGGAATAAATTTGAGACCCTTCATGAATACAAGGAACAAGCTAAATGGCCTTTTTGTGAACCACCTCCCCTATCCTGACAACACACACTAAGCCCTGCTGGCCAACAACATAGGACAACATCCTTAATTCAAGGTTCTACTTAAGAACCCTGCTGGTGGCACAGTAGATAAGGCACTGGCCTGTGAACCCAAAGGTCGCTGGTTCGATTCCCAGCCAGGACACATAACCAGGTTGCAAGCCAGGTCTCCAGCCAGGTCTGTAGCTGGAGGCAGGTGAAAGGCAATGATACATTGATGTTTCTCTCCCCCTCTACCTTTCTCCCTTCCACCCTCTCTAAAAAACTAATAAATAAATAAATACACAGAAAACATTTTTTTAATTAAAAATAAATTTTAAAAAGTTCTATTTAAACTGAGATGATGGGAATTAGCTAGACCCATGATAAGTCATCGCAGCAGATTCTAACAAGGAACAGCAGTCACAAACTCCTGCTGGGGACATCTCCAACACTGCCTTGGATCTAGAACCATCTGTCACAGTTTGTATCCTCAGATATTCTCAGGAGCCCCACTTCCCTTGCCACATGTAACCTGAGTAATGACTCTTGCTAAAGAATTTTTGTGACCTTGGGACCAAGAGAGCCTAATGCCATAACTTCCCTGAAAATGTTTCAGAGGCTGCCACTCTGCAAAATATACACCATCCTAAAAATCTCAGGGGTGGGGAACAGAATATATAGTACCTTCCACCTTGCTTAGCATGCTGTCCCCAACTTTATGGGGTTTGCTGCCCCTTTTTAAGGGTTTGCTGCCCTTTTTAATGGTTTTGCTCTCAATCTAAGCATGCAAGCATTTCCAGGCTGCAGAAAGTGTTAAAATCTGGGTCCCTATCCCCATAAAATAATGGTACTGACTCTAATTTCCAAATCTTGAATACTAGATATGGGGAAGCACCATTTGAATCTTTAAGAAAGAATTTAAGAGCAAAAGAAAGGTTTCATGTTTCACTCTGTATAGAAATAAACTTGTGGAGCCCACTATTTAAAGAAGCAAATGCCAAAATACACAGATATATAAAATATTTTAATCATAGTTGGACAATAAAGTTATCTCATACCCGTGACATCATCTAGCCTGGCCCCTTTATATTACAGATAAGGAAAGTGAGACGGAGGGATTAAGTAATTGCCCAACGACACCTAGCTAGTGAGATGGAGGCCAAATACTAGAATCCAGCCAGAGATGATTTAATTACTTTTTTAAAGGTATCAGAAGATGTTAACAACATCTGGGATAAGTTCCTAGCCTTCAGAGGCTAGTTCCGACGAGGACAGCCAAGCCCTCCCACAAAGCATCGCTTACTACTCTGCACAAGCCAGAACACCAGGCTGACCAATGTAAGGCGCATATATCGCTGGCTCTGACACTCACACATTTCCATCCATACCAAAGGCGGCACAGGTCCCACAAGGCACAGTAGCTGACATCCCTTCTAAGCAGGCCAATGGCTCCAAAAGTGGTTACGACCGTGTCTGATTCCAGACTAAATCACTGTTGTTACTGAACCACACACAATGGCTGCATCAATCCTGGAGAAGCCCAGGCTGCTGGTGCCAGCCCACCAGTGGAACAGCCGCAGCCACCCCAACGACATGGCCCTAGGACCTCACTTCCCATTCTGGCATCCAAGCCCACAGCCTCGCCAGATCAGGGTCTAACCCGTCATTTTCTAAGCTGAGAGTTGGACAGGCCCCAGATATCTAAGAAACCATCTGTTACAAAATCCACCCTCCCCCAAATTCACTTCACAGCAGACCCATGGCATCTGCCATCATTCGTTGTTACATAAGTAGGAGCGAACAAGAGCCTTCTGAGCCGGAACATACTGAGTTCTGACTGGTGACCTTGATGACAGCCCTGCTCCAGCCCATTCTAACCCTGTCCAGAAACCAGGGAGCCACTAGTTTTAAACCGGGCACCCTGAAACCAACTCCTCCATGCATTCTGTCTGGCATTAGCTATGGTAAATTTTAGAAAAATACATTCAATGTTCTAAAGCCATTAGAATTTTGAACCATTTGTCCATTTCAATATACAGATACTTATTCTCTACTAGACAGTTTTCAAAGCAAAAAAAATCATAGCACTACAGACAAGGAAGAAATAATCATACCAATAATATACTAATATCCCAGCCCTGAAAGAGCATAAACTTAACTTCCCAATTAAGACCAAAATCAGAGTAAGATTGAGCACTCTTTGAAAGCTCTTCCAATATTTCTATATTTAAATTCCATGTAAAATCCAAGCAGTTACATTTGTATAAGTCACAATAATTAGCATTAAACATTTAGTATGTGCCAAACTGCACTAAGATCTTAATATGCAAGATCTCACTAAATTCTAAAAGTTGTAGTATTATCTCACCTATCCCTCTTTTTGAAGTGAAGGAGGTATATGGGGGGTAACTTACCTAAAATCAATGAAAAGAGTCAGGATCAAGGTTCAAACCAAGGTCCCTGTAACTCCAAGCTGGTGTTTTGACATTACCCCACACTGCCTTAGGGTCTTGAGTGTAGAGAAGCAAAAACTACAACAGCATTTTCATTTATTGAACTGTATCCCTCTGCATTTTAAGAGGTTCTGTGTAAATGGCTGCCCTAAAAATCTTTCAGGCAAAGAAAGGAAATTGGCATCCATCTACCAAGTCTGTAGCCCAGATGTCAAGCAGCTGTGCAGGAGCCGATGGACAAGTGGCCCTGTGTGAATCAGACCTGAAAGTTTTAAAAGACATGAGGAGCCAAGGAGATGGGAAAGAGCATCTCATCTGAAATTCAGCCTGGTGTTAAATAAACATGGTCAGCCCCATCTAGCTCTGCTACATTCTGCTAAAAACTGAAATATAAAAAATGGTACCCTTTGTTACCCTTCCTTCTTCACCTAATAAACACAGAAATCTATGAGTGCACATACAACCCCTATTAGTATTAGCCTATTTTAACCCTCAATTTTTAATTCTATTTATTCTCTTTAGGGAATACCATTCAGTGACATTTGGCATCACTTACGCTGCTATGTTTTACCTCAGCTGTCAATATGACTTCCTTTTTGGTGGCAGCTGTCAGACATCAATCTCATGCAGCATCAGTAGTCGCAGGGCATCCACAGATTTACTGCTGAACAACTGAGATGTTGAGGATGAAACAGCAGAGCCACAGGCCAGCGGACATATTCACTACTGACCATGCCTGGATCAGCTGCACAAGCTTGTGATGTTAAGTGAGTGTCTTACTCCACCTTTTCTAATTTTTCCATCAACTTTCACTTAAGTCTTACCAAATGATAGTCACTGTGTTAAATACCAGGACTATTATAATAAGCAAAATAAATGTATTGTGTAGTTAAAAAGGCAGAAACTGACCCAATAATAATGAAATGAATGATATATGAAGGAGTTCTATGAAGGCGCATAGATTGCTGAGTGCTGTGGCAATTTTTAAACGTAGCCACAAATTCTCATACCACTCCCATTGAGAAGTGAGGTTTATATTTCCTCCTTGTGAATCTGGGCGTGCTATGACAGCTTCAACCATCAGGGTACATTGAAATGGAGCTTCTGGCCAAGACGGAGACATAGAAAGACACACTTTGCCACTTTCCACAACCATAAGAAGGGTTACTCTACCTCAAAACAAAAACAACCAGAACTACCAGAAACTTGAACTGGATGGAGTTCAACAAATAAAGATATGAGTAACGGTCAACCAGTACAGAATGAGGAAACAAGAATTGAAAGAAAAAAAAAAAAAAAGACAGAAAGAAAGAAAAAGAAAAAAAGACTTTGGAACCTCTGGGATGACTTTAAACGTACCAATATCTAAATCACAGGGTGCCAGAAAATGAAAAGAAAGAGCAAGAAATTGAAAACTTATTTGAAAAAATAATGAAGGAAAACTTCCCTAATTTGGCAAAGGAAGTAGACATCCAAGTCCAGGAAGCACAGCATCCCAAACAACCTAGACCCAAAGAGGACTACAACAAGACACATCATAATTAAAATGCTAAAGATTAAAGATAAAGAATCTTAAAAGTAGCAAGAGAAAAGAAGAGAGTTATCTATAAAGAAGTTCCCATAAAACTATCAGCTGATTTCTCAAAAGAAACTTTGCAGGCAAGAAATATTCAAAGTGATGAAAAGCAAGGACCTACAACCAAGATTACTCTATCCAGCAAAGCTATCATTTAGAATGGAAGGGCAGATAAGTGCTTTCCAGACAAAGTAAAACTAAAGAAGTTCATCATGATCAAGCCATAATTATAAGAAAAGGAGCTTAATTTAATTAAGAAAAAGAAGATCAAAACTATGAACAGTAAAATGATAAACTCACAACTATCAACAACAGAATCTAAAAACAAACTAAACAACTAGCATAGGCTCAAATCATAGGTATGGCGATCATTGGGAGGATGACCAGCTGGGAGGGGGAAGGAGGAGAAATAGGAAATGGTGCAGGGATTAGGAAACATAATTGGTGGGTACGAGATAGGCAGGGGGAAGTTAAGAATAATATAGGAACAGGTGAAGTTAAAGAACTTATATGCACAACCCATGGACATGAACTAGGCTGGGGGGGTGGGGAGCAGTGCTGCAGGAGAAAAGGAAGGTCCTGGGTGGAGGAGCACAAAGGGATAAGAAATTGAGACAACTGTTAATGCATAATCAACAAAATATACTTAAAAAAAAAAAAAAAGATTGCATTGGAATAATGCTTTGTGGCTACCAAAGCTAACTCATAAGAGCTATACCACTCTTGCTTCTGATTTGCTGGAATATTCTCTCTTGGAGCTCAGAACTGCTCTGTAGGTTGTCCACCTCTCTTGAGGCTGCCCTGCTGTGAGCCTCCTGAAGGATCCACAGGTAGGAACTCTGGCCAACAGTCCCAGTGAACTTAATCTTTGAGTTAGCCCAGTCTAGGCACCAGACACACGAGTGTAGATGCTCTCAGACGATTCCAGCCTCCAGCTGTCAAATCTTCCCAACGGAGGCTCTAGACATCATGGAGGAGACACCAGCCATCTTCAGTGCATCTCAATTCCTGATGCACAGAATCCAAGAGCGTAATAAAATGTATGTTGCGTAACACCAGGAAGTTCTGAAGTGCTTTTATACACAGTAGTGGGTAACTAAATCAAAGATAGTGTATATAATAAAAGAGGCTGTCTCACCCTGGGGAGTCACACAAACACTTGCCATGAAAGTCATTTTGGAGCTTAAAGCTGAAGGGTGAAAGGCTTCCAACAAATCCAAGGGGAGGAGATGGGAAGTAAAAGGAATAAAAGTAGGTTGTAGGCACAGGCCCTGAGGTCAGTGAGGCATGGCTGACACAGGAAACCAGCCAACTGGCCAGGGCGCACAGAGAGAAGAACAGAAAGGCTGATGAGGGAGGCAGGCTGGGGCCAGACCCTATTAAGGCCTTTGGTCTCGTACTTGAGAACAGTTACAAGTTCCTGGAGGATTGGTATATGTTTTTTTTTTCTTTTTTAATTGAGGTAAAATTCACATAAGGTAAATGTCAGTGTTATGGGTTGAATTATGTCCATCAAAAATTCGTATGCCTTCAAAAACCAGCACCTGGAAAGGGGACCTTATTTGGAAAGAGGGTTGTTGTAAACGTCTGCTTTGCACAGCACCCAGTTTGTGATACTTGGTTACAGCAGCCTGGGGAACTAACATAGACCCTCTTAACTATTCTAAGGTGTACAATTCAGTGGTTTTTAATATCTTCAAAACACATGCAGTTATCACCACTATCTAATTCTAGAACATGTTCATATCCCAGAAGGAAGTGCTGTTCGAAGTGCTGTTCCCGTCTTCCCCAGCCTGGGAACCATGAGTCTGCTTTCCATTGCTCCGGATTGGCCCATTTGGGACATTTTTATATACATGGAATCACACAACATGTGGCCTTTCGTGTCATATTTCTTTCACTTTGCCTAATACTTTCAAGGTTCATCCATGTTGCAGCATATATCAGCACTTCATTCCTCTACAAGCCGAATAATATTCCATTGAATATATACACCCCACATTTTATGTATCCATTCATCAATTGGCAGACATTTAAGCTGATTCCACTTTTTGGCTGTTATGAACATGTTATTGCTATTGAATATTCGTGCACATTTTATATGAACACTTGTCTTCCTTTCTCTTGGGCATAACTCTATGTTTCACCTTTTGAGGAACAACCAAAGAAAGCGTTTTCCACCATTTTCACCCCCACTAGCAATGTCTGAGGGCTCCCCAGCAAGTTTCAAGCAAATAGGGTAAAAATAAGAACTGTGCATTGAAAAAAAGTTATGACTCAGCTTCTGTGAAAGAACATGAGGTAGTTTTGGAACAATGGGTTTAAGATGCCTTTTAAAACACTCGAGTGGAAAGGTCAGGTAGGAGAAGTTTAATAAAAGCCTAGCAGGCTCTGGAGTTAACATTAAAGACTCAAGGAATAAGTATAAAGGACCCATGGACATAGACAACAGGGTAAGGATCGACAGGAAAGGGGAAAGCAAGGACTGGGGTGGGGTGGGGCGGGGGGGACTGGGACAACTGTAATTGAACAACAATCAAAACAGTAATATATTTAAATTTTTTTGAGATTCAGCAGCCATTGGCATGGACAAGATTTCTCAAGAGAAAATACAGAGAATAGAAAAAGTGACTTGATGGAACTTTACAGTGGTCCAAATGAATGTTAGAGGAAAATTAATCTGCAACAAGGAACGTGGTCAATAGCATGTACAAAATCATAAAACTGGTGGACTAAGAAAGAAGGTGACTGAGCAAAGACAAAAGAGATTCATCAAACTGTTATAAGAAACAAAAATTGTGAAAATGATTGAAATCCTGACACTTAAAAAAAAATACATATCATTTTATTTCTTTCTACGTCTTCCCTTTTATTTCCCCTTTCCTTTTCTGGGGGGAAGCGGAGTGTGGTGATGGATAAGAAAGATCTTAGTTCCCTCCATCTTACCGGTAAGATACTAAACTACTTGACTTTTTTTTTTTTTTTTTTTTTAAATCAGAACTGGTGAAAAACTGCTCGTGGATCTGGACATCAAACTTATCCTACTTAAAATAGACCTCCCTTAAGTGGGCTGCGTGGAAGAATCAAGCTATGTGCTTAACAAGTTCCTATTGTTTCATCAAAGCTTCTGAAAGCTGGGGAAGACAGTGGGACACCACTTCAAAGTGTCACTGAGAAATCAACAGCGATTAAAGCAGGAGAATAATCATTCCTCCACACACCCTCCAGCCTACTAGTAGGTATTTAATTGCAGAGGCAAATCAAAGATTAGAATCCTAAGAATAAACCTGTAACATCTTTTGTCCCATCTCAAAATTATAGTTTAGATTATTGTGTGCCTCCAAATCCAAAATTTCAGAGATTACAAAACTCTCTTTACATATCAATCACGAGTGTAGCTAATCCTTTCAGGCCTACATTGCAAGGAATTTAGTTTTAATGTTGTAATTATGTGAAGAAAGGACTCTTGCGGTTAAATAAGCAGTACCTTTAGGGGAACACAGGCACCCCAGCCCTTTCTGGATAAAGATGTGTCCCTGCTCTGGGTTAGCCACAACATTAACACAAAATCAGGAAATGTAACATTGCATTTACACTCATTTACTTTATTTCAATAAAATACACATACATGCACAATCCCACATTGAGTCTAAATTCACATTCTTTGAAAATTTAATACTATCTATTGACAGAAGAGGTGTCCTCTCAGAGTAAATTTGGAAATTAGATATTTAAGGTAAGTCTCTGTCAGGCAGAAGTCCAACTGACATTAGGGCCCTAAAAGATATCTTCTTTCATTTTATATGAAAAGCATGAAATTGGTTTACATTACCAAATGGAATCACATTGGAAAAAGTAATAAAATCATTGTATTCACCAAAATCAGCTATGTATGCCGGCATTTGTGCCTGGTATTTGCCATACACATTGTTCCAAAGGAATTATCTGTGTTTTACAAACGTTCTGAGGTGCAGAGGCTCCAAATCTTGCCTCCCATGACACAGAATTAAAATACAAATCCTTAGAATGGTATAACTAAGTATAACTATTGCATCATGATGAGAAAATAAAGTCAAAATGAAAGATGGTGATATTCCAGAGGAAAAAAATAATTAATACTTATTAAATAACATTTTATTACTGAGTTCTGCAAGAAGTTATTATTTAATTTAGCTTTTGTTGTTGTTGGAGAGGTATAGAATTTTTAGAGGTAGGGAATAAGATTCATGTTGCTTCAGATATAAGGAGTAATAAAACAGCAGATGTGTTATAAAAAACCATTTCTGCAATAGTGCCTTAGAAAAAGTCCTCTCAATGCCCCTGTTTCAGAGAATCAGTTTGATGATGGCACTTGGAGAGACTATAAGAACATTAACTAATGCTAATAGAACTTAATGGGATAGAGCCACAAACATTAACTTATTAATTCTCGATGTACATCCCTAAAGCAAATGTGAGCATCCCTCTTTTCTAGAGGAAGGAAAAAATGTTACATATGTGATATCAGCTGACTTCCAGAAGTGTTGGCCATAAATACAAAGAGCAAACTACACTGGAGACTTTAAATTCCTTGTATATATGAGGCATGAATGAGCACATTTTTATGCACAACCAATAACTACACTCTTCCCAAACAGCAATCATTGAAAATGTGTATTTCAGAAAGCAAAATAATACTTGAAAGGACTGAAATGTAATAATAATAATTAATTAATTCATAATAATAACAGGGGGAAGAAGAAAAAGCTAGTAAATATTTAATGCTTACAATATCCCAGATCCATTCTAAGTACCTATGGGTATTAACTCTTAATACTCACAACGCATATGTAAGGCAGGTGCTGTAACTTTCCACCTATATAGAAACTGAAGTACATAAATTACACTGAGAGTTCAGAGGAGAATTTGGAGCCAGTCTGGATCCAAAGTCCTGCTCTTGACCACGATAACATTACACCATTAAACAAGGCACAACTTGTTTTCATGTTCAACCCAAGATTATCCATTCAAGATTGAACTAATTTGACCAAGGATAAGAAACAAAGTCCCTTAATGCTTTGCACTTAGTCATGTTTCCAGGGCTCCTTCTGACACATGGCCCATGGACCTCTGGGGCAAGAAAATACCAAGCCAGATCTGGTCTATTCCAACTCTAAAACAGTCATTTGTACCTAAAATATTCATTTGTAATGCAAATACTTGTTTGTATCTTTATGGCTTCATCCAAGCTACTCCCTGAATCCAATTTTCTCTGGAATACATTTAATGGCTTCTTTGTAAGTGAATACTATTAAAAGTATTTTTTCAGTCCTTCTAAAATCACATGTTTTGAAGCAGGAAAACTATATGTCAGAGTATTACATTTATTTCACAAAAATACACACTTCTTAAAAAAAATAATAACCTTGCCTAGTTACATCATTATGTACTAGATAAGCTGTAAGATTTTTTTTAAGTTGAATAATATGTTTATAAGAAATAAAGCAATGAGAGTGGAAGCACTTCATATCTAAGTATCTCTAAAGGGTTTTCCATAAACCAATTATTCACTCATTCCAAAATCACTTCTTATTGTATCTATCAACCTGTAGCTCAAGTATCATCCACATAAGAATCACCTGGAGGTGGCTGTTAACACATTGTTGACCAGCAATTTTATACAAAATCTAACGCAGGTGCAAACATGACTTATTTCATTTAGCAAACTGCATCCATCTGTTCATTAACAATATAGGTGGAGACCTAGTGAATTCCAGTTTCTATTAAAGAAATCTGCCCTGCTCACAAACAGCCATGTAAGTCTTATGTAAAATTTGAGAGCCACCAAGTCCCTGCTATATGCCATGTAAGACAAACTGTGCAAAATACCACAGCCTCTTAATTGGTATCCTGCTTCTACTTGTCCCTGTCCCCATACACCTGCTATTCTCTACACAAAATAGGGTTCCTTTTTCAACCACAAGTCTGGTCATGTCACGTGTCTGCTCAAAATCATCCATGGGTTTCTCATGCCTCTCCAAGGCCACAAGTCCCGAACGATCTCACACTTCGCCTTTCTGCCACACTCCCCTTCCCTCTACTCCAACTCCCTGCTGCCTTCTCACTGGGCCAGCCTGGGTCACAGCCTTGACTCCCTACAGGCTCCCTCTGTCCCTACAGCTTCCCCGCAAACACCTGCATGGCCTGTTACCACCCTTCCTCTACAGTCTTGCTCCAGAATCACCTTCATGAGAGGCCTTCCCTGATCAAATGATCAAGAACAATAGCATCTCCCCTTTCCTGCCCAATTTTATCCTCTCTAGCACGCATCCGACATACTTGCTAGTTACTTATTTATCTTGTTAGTGGGTTGTTACCTTCTCTGAAATGTATGCTTCATAAAAGGGATTTTTTTTTTTTCCTTCAGTCTATTTTGTCCTTAAATTTATCCTGCTTGGTACACGGAAGTCAAAAAGTATTTATGAAATGAATGAGTGAATGAAAGAACATAAGGGTATTAATGGAGAGTTATAGAAATCCAGAGGAGAGAGCAACCAATTCACCATGAGCACAGCCCACCTCTCAGAACAGAAGGGAACACAACTTGGGTTTTGAGGGAGAAACAGAGAACACCCTCTAAAAAAAGGAAAGATATGCTACTTAAGGACAAGCCTGCAGTCTTCAAAAATGTCAACAAACGCCAAGAAAAGAAAGAGGAATTCTTCCAGGCTGAATGAGCTGAGGAAGCTGAGACAACTGGGCGTGATTGTGCTTCTGTGTTGGGTCCTTCTGCATTACTGGGATAACTGCAGAAACATAAATGGAGTCCTTCCGAAAAGGTATACAGGAGCTTTTCAATATATGCTTACAACTTTCCTATAAATTTGAAATTGTTTCAAAAGAAGAAGAAAGAAGTGGGGAGACCAGGAAAATACAAAAGGAGCTAGAATTGTAGGAGTAAATGTAATGTATCACGTAACCTGTAAGCGCAATTTCCAATGAATAACACAGGGAGGTAAAGGATTATTTCTTTCAAATACTTCTCTCTTCCTTACTCCCCCAATCCTCCAGGAACTTTAGGTCTATATCACTGTGGCTTGGAGTCAGCCCAAATATGGTCATTTTTCTTTAAGTGTAACACAAATAAGCAGGGAAAACACAGCACACAGCAGGACAGCTATCTGTATAAACTCTGTGGTAAATGACATCTCTCTTCTCCCTACAGAGTAGAAGCCAGATCCCCATGAATTGCTGTAACTCAAAACATACTTTTTACATAAAAATAATGATGAGGTTGGAAATAGAAAAAGTAAATCTTTGGACTGGATTGCTGTTGTGAGCCAAAGAGAATGATCAAATATAAAACGAGGAGGGAAAGGCATAGCAATAGCACTGGGCTCTAAAGGAACAGACTGACAGATTTTTTTGAAACTGGAAGTCAGAGGCAACATGCCTAGAATTTAGATACAAGTATTAAGGACTGAAAACTCTTCCAAGCATCTACAGCTCCCTTGAGAGGTCCAATCTCATTACAACAAACACCACAGCCATAAGAATCTTGGAGGAACCCAAAGCCTGCCTAGCTAATGACCTCCTTAACTCAAGCAAAATACAGTAACAGCGGCCCCCATTTTGAACACAGAAGAACATATGAAACAAGTACACTAAGTGATCCGTCACTGTACCAAGGACTCATCAGAAGTCCTGATTTTCCATAGCAAGGAACAAGGCTAGTTTTAAAATACAGGGAAGACATTAGTTTGCACACAACTTTCCCAGGATATAGCTAAGAACCGTACAACCAAAATGTCAACAGGCAAATGCAAGACTATCCACAGTGGAGGAGTCTATGGATAGATACAAACACCCTATAAATCCCTATTCTCCACTGTATGTGGGATCTACTGCATTCTCTAGTATTGGGGTGTTTGAATTTGAATTTTCTTCCCAAGCACAGAGCTGAGATATTTTGCATTTTAAAAATTTGGAGTTCAAGCCAGGTCCATGGCTGGAGGCAGGTGAAAGGCAACCCATATATTGATGTTTCTCTCCCTCTCTGCCTCTCTCCCTTCCCCTCTCTCTGGAAATAATAAAATCTTTTTTAAAAAATAAAAATAATAAAATTGAAAATAAAATAGAACAAAATAAAAATTAAAACCTCTCCTGAAAAATGGTTAGATTGGGCAACAGATGTGCATATTCTCTGGTCAACCACCAGCTCCCCCTACACAGGGCAGACGCTGGGCTGACCCTTCACCACACTCCCCATCACATGCCCACCTCTGACCTTCAATGACTTGGTTTTCTGTCTGGTTTCTCTAAGCACATGAATCTAGAACCCCACCCGAGGTACCAACACTGAGCTGTATTTTATACATTCTGCTGTAATAAGACTTCAGAAAGAAACAGGTGAATATTATTCTTCACACTTTCCCAAAGGCATTCTCATAAGCACCCACAGCAAGGAGGCAAAGGTGATCATTTTTAACTGAAACCACTTTGCTTAAAAAACAGGAATGCTCTGAAAGACTCTTCACTTACCAAAACATGAAGTTATTTGTTTTAGAAGCCCTCTAAATGAGTTCAAAACTAACCATCATAGTTATGTATATTTCACTACAATTTTAAAAAGAAAAACTATCACTCAGACATACACACACACACACATACACACTGTAATGGAAAAAATTCATAAATGTAATTGCCCTAAACTGTCAAAAGAATGACTATGGAAACATCTTTCTGAATGTTTCCTAATCTTCCAGTTGCATACTGCATTGTATATGATGAGAATATGGTCAGTCACAGAGGGTTTGCTGTGGGCACACGGTCACACCCCTGGGCCAGACACCTCCCTGTGCTCAATGTCCTCATCAGCAGTGTGAGGAAGAACAGTGCAGACACCTCATGTGGTCACTAGGAGGACCAAATGTGTTAATACACACAAGCAGCACTTACAACAGACAGCAGTGCCCACATCATGATTGCCAAGTAGAATGAAAAAGATACAATTTCTATTGTACAGTTACTATTGTATTAGTTGATACACCTACTTAAAAATTGCAGGTATGTTTTTCTGTGGGAAAAACATCTCTGTCCTGGTCTGCCTAGTGAAATGCAGCCTCATGGTTTCCTACTGAAAACACATTCCATTATTATCTATTTTAGCAGCTGCCAAATCTCAGAGGTCATTAACAAAAGTGCTGATTTCTCAAATGGTTTATGGTCAAACACTCTAATATGCTTAATAGAAAAGAATTAGCTCTAAGCAAATATCTAAGAGATACAGATTTATCAAAAACAATGATCAAGTTTAAAGAATAAAATCCCCAGTGCAGTAAAGATGTAATATTAAGAACAACTCAATGCAAAAAGGACAAGAATTACTGCAAAAAATAGAAGTTGTCAGTGATTGAATGAATATGCTGCTGACCACAAACTTGTGCTTTCCTTAATATAAAATCAGACACTCTGTTTATACTTAAGAGTGTCACTGCTGAATTGTCTTGTCATACTTGTAGAACCAGGTAATAATGACATATAAAAAACTCAACTAGGCTCCCTAAACACTTGCGGAATGCACTGGCTGCATTTGTGCTGGATGTGGGTGGGTGGTCCTGCTTTCACTGAGTTTAAAATCTAATTGGGAAGAGCTTCCAGCAGCAGGGTCTGCAGAAGGGGTAGCAGGTGCCATGTGCAGCCGAGAAGGTGAGGAAGAAGACCAGGAAGAAGCCCCTAAAGTAGCCCAAGAAGCAAGCTAAGAAGATGGATGAAAGAAGGTATTCAGCAGAAGCAAGAAAGGAGAAAAAACTCCAGGTGCTAAAAGTGAAGGTCAGAATGAAATTTAAAAATCTGAGTCCTGGCTGGTGGCATAATGATAAGTCACCCTCCTACGAACCCAAAGGTCGCTGGTTCGATTCACAGCCAGGGCACATAACCAGGTTGCAAGCCAGGTCTCCAGCCAAGTCCATAGCTGGAGGCAGGTGAAAGGCAACCATACATTAATGTCTCTCTCCCTCTCTGCCACTCTCCCTTCCCCTCACTCTAAAAATAATAAATAAAATCTTAAAAAAAAAAAAAGAAATGAAATGAAATCTGTTATGGTGACTGTGCAGGAGAGCATCCCCAAAAGGAGTCACTCACACACATTTGTGTCTTTACCCAATGCCAGGTTTATTAGGAATTGACCAGGTTCAATAACCCAAGAAAGTTAGAATTCTATTATAATTCATCATTTGTATATTGTATTGTGTGTTCACCACCCAAAGTCAAATCTCTTTCCATCACCATTTATTGCCCCTTTACTCTCTTCCACCCACTTTTCCCTCTTATAATCACCCTATTGTTGTCAGTGTCTATAGTTTTCTTCTTGCTTAATCCCTTCATCTTTTTCACCCCAATTCCCCTCTCCTCTGATAGCTATTTCTATTTTGTTTATTTTGTTCATTAGAGTCCATGTATGAGTGAGATCATACGGTAATTCTCTTTCTCTGACTAGTTTAAATCACTTAACATAATGGTCTCCAGGTCCATCCATGCTGATACAAAAGGTAGGATTTCCCTTTTTTTACAGCCAATTAGTATTCCATTGTGTAAATGAACTACAGGTTTTTTATCCACTCACTTACTGATGGGCACTTGGACTGCTTTAAAATCTTGGCAATTATAAATAACGCTACAATGAACAAAAGGGAGTATACATATGTTCCTTTGAATTGGTGTTTTGAGTTTCTTCAGATATATTCCCAGAAGTGGAATCTCTGGGTCATAAGGCAGTTTCATTTTTGATTTTTTGAGAAAACGCCATGTTTTCCACAGTGGCTATACCAACAGCGCACTAGGGTTCCCTTTCCTCCACATTCTCACCAACAGTTGTTACTTGTTGTTTTATTGATGATAGTCGTTCTGACAGGTGTGAGGTCATTGTGGTTTTCATTTGCATCTCTCTGATGATTACTGACATTGAGCATCCTTTCATATGCCTACGGGCCCTCTGTATGTCCTCCTTGGAGAAGTGTCTGTTTAGGTCCTTGGCTCATTTTTTAATTCTTCCGGGTTTGGTTTTTGTTGTTGTTGTCGTTGTTGTTGTTGTTGTTGTTTTTTTTTGGGGGGGGGGATGGCGTTGTTACGTAAGTTCTTCATAAATTTTGAATATGAACCCCTTGTCAGACATATTATTGAATATGTTCTCCCAACCAGTGAGTTGTCTTCTCTTTTTTTTTTTTTTTCTTTTTAATAGATTTTTATTCATTATTTTTAGAGGAAAGGGCAGGCAGGGAGAGAGACATCCATGTATGGTTGCATTTCACCTGCCTCCAGCCATGGACCTGCCTGGAGACCTGGCTTGCAACCTGGTTATGTGCCCTGGCTGGGAATTGAACCAGCAACCTTTGGGGTCACAGGTCGGCACCTTATTCACTGAGCCATCAGTCAGGGCCTTGTCTTCTCATTTTGGTGATGGTTTCCCTTGTGGTGCAAAACTTTTTAGTTTGATGTAATCCCGTTTTTTTTTCCTTTTGTTTCCCTTGCCCATGGCAACATATCAGGAAAAAACTGCTATGAAAAATGTCTGAGATGTTACTGCCTATGTTTTTTTTCTAGGTTTTTTATTATTTCAAGTCTTACATTAAGCCTTTAGTCCATTCTGAGCTTATTCTTGAGCATGGTGTAAGAAGGAGGTCTAGTTTCATTTATTAAAGAGACTATCTTTATTCCAATGCCTGTTCTTGCCCCCTTTGTCAAATATTAATTGACCATAAAGACATTGGTTTATTTCTGGGCTCTCTATTCTGCTCCACTCATCTATGTGTCTGTTTTTATGCCAGTCCTATGCTGTTTTGATTACAGTGGCCTTGTAGTATAGTGTGATACCTGGTATTGTGACTCCTCTAACTTTGCTCTTTTTCAAGCCTGCTGTAGCTAATTGGGGTCTTTTGTGGTTCCATATAAATTTTTGGAATATTTGTTCTAGTTCTGGGAAATACATCATTGGTTTCCTGATAGGAACTATGCTGAATCTACCAATTACTTTGGGTATTATGGACATTTTATGATGTTAATTCTTCCTGTCCATGAATACATTATATTCTTCCACTTATTTGTATCTTCTTCAGTTTCTTTCTTCAGTGTCTTAAAATTCTGTGAATACAAGTCTTTTACACTTGTGGTTAAATTTACAACTAGGAGTTTTTTTATAGTTATAAATATGATTGTTTCCTTAGTTTCCCTTTCTGATACTTCATTATTGGTATATAAAAATGCACTAATAATGTATTTTCTGGATATTTATTGTATATCCTGCTACTTTACTATAATCATTTATCAGTTCTCGTAGTTTTTTGGTGGAATCTTTAGGGTTCTCTATATACAGTATCATCTCATCTGCCCCTTTAACTCAGTCTTGACATAGCACTTGACATAACTGTCACGGCTGACAGTGAGTGGTCCACACTGGATTGTCAAAGGTGTCCAAGAAGTCTGCTCTGCTCATACTCTATTCATCTGGCAAAAAATGAGTTCTTTGTGCCGGGGGCAATGGTGAACCTTAACTCCATTCCTATTTTCACATCTGATTTCTGTATCATAACATCTGTTGCCACTTATAGTTAAATCAACTGTTGTCTAAAGTTTTGTATAAAATAATAATCTTGCAGTGGCTCATCTCTTTAGTTCTTCAGACCCAGCCATTTTCAACCTTAATGTGAGTTCAGAGTAAATCCAGCCCAGAATCCTGCCAAAGTGTATTCTTCAGTCTTTGTTTAGAGTTGGGTAACAAAACAGAGAGAAACTAAGTGGTAACCTCTGAGTATCAATTATTTAAGTTCAAAGAAAGACACACCCAGGCTAGGCTGCAAGAGAGCCCGCAAAGGGAATGGGAACAGGATAAACTCAAAGGAGGTCCCAGCAAAACAGCACTGTAGCCATCACGGTCTACTGGGCTGCACACAGCCTACGGCAGAATGTGTGCAGAATGTGTAACATCCAGCTCAACTCCGCATCCTAGCAGGATGGGTGGGGGTCCTTCGCTGCTGGAAAAAAAATACAACAGGCGTTCTACCCAGCAAATTCCTAATCCCCCTCAAACGCACAGTAACACTGCCTGCTTGGAAACATTCCCTGATGGCTCCATCCTCAGGCTTACTTCCCTTTTATGTGCATATTCATATGCATGTCCTTCCCCCATGGACTGAAAGCCCCTCCAAGTCCAACAATGATGTGAAGAAACTATCCTGTACTGTATGGTCCCAGGCCTGCACACTCTGCAAGCATCCCTGAACAGAATGAGTCATGGGAAGATCCCTGAGTCAAGGAAAGGATTCCATAATTACAGCTGGGAACTGTGGCTGGGCTAGGAAAGGTGGGACCCTCGGAATCCAACGCCAAGTGTCCCTGCACCTCAGTGTGCCCAGCAGGAGGGACAGCCTTGGTCCTTGAGGAATTCAGAGTCCACTTAGAATAGAAAACGTGTTCTGAGAAAGCACTTTTTAAGTGCTCTATTGAGACAGTTATTTATTACTGGAAACGTGAAGACATCCTTCTTTTAAAGTGAGGTGCAGTGTGGTCCTTTCAGGCTAAGGGCTTAAGCATGATGTTCCAACTGAGGCTCAGCACAAAGAGCAAACAAGAGTTCACTGGGTCACACCAAGGAAGGGGATCATCCTGCTCCCTCGCTCACTCACGGGCTGCAAAACTGCCATCTGGAAGGCTCAACGATTATCACGCTTCTGCTGGAATGTTTCTGGTAGGCAGACAACACAAGATGCAAGAACTTAAAAGAAATGTAAAAATCAATTAATTCTGATGACCTCATTTCACTTTTCAGCCACTTCAAATTCAACCTGCTATAGATATTTAACTATAAAACAGAAAAACCTTGCAAATGCTTTGCTGAACCGTGTGACCATCATACGTTCTCTGCAGCCTGCACATCTCCCACATTCTAATGCTCCGAGGGCCGGGCCAACCAGGCGGCAGACGCAGCCCTCGCACATCACCTTCTGAGGGAAAGGCTGCAGAAAAGTGAGGAAGACGATTAAACTTCACCAAGCCCGTCACCAGACTCTCATTAGGTCCACTTGAATATCAAAGAAAAGAGGGACCTTCACATGCATCTTCGGATGCACCTGCACCTCTGCAGTGAACTCACCTGCACTCAGGCAAACACAGCAGGGCTGCTTTCACCACCTGTTTTGTTTTCAGCATCTCCAAGGGCTGCCCCGCTTTGCCAGGCCAGCAGGAAGGAAGCCACCCGCTTTACAGCTCAGGCAGGCAGCACACAGAAGCCTATTCTGAGAGGGGCTTTCTACTGTTGTTGTTTTGAGACCCCAGGCTACGGAATCTGATAAAAACTATGATCAGACTGGTGTCACATAAAGCCCTTTTCCCCTGGAGGGACCCAGCAGTTTGAGAGTATCTTGCCAAGCATGTTCTGGTTCCGTTCTTCAGAGCCTTCCCTAAGGCAGGTGCGTGTCAGCTTCCAGTCAGAGAGGAGCAAACTGAGTCTCTGGGGCCTGGCCCAGAGCAGGCCTTAGAAGCCAGGGCCTCAAGCAGCCTTTTAGATTTTTTTCTCTTAACTCGACAAGATCACCTGAAACCATCCACATCACCTCCCCTGGGTCTACCAGGCGGGTAGGGAAATGAAAGCGTGGATGATCCATGTGCTCAGACAAGACCTCCCCTCCCCCTCAGAAAAAACCCACCCTGCCAGTAGCGGCCGGTTTACTCTAGAGCAGGGCTGTCAAACTCATTCTCACTGGGGGCCACATCAGCCAAGCGGTGGCTTTTATAGGGTTAAGTATAATTTTAGGGCTGTATAAACGTAACTACTCCTTAACAGTGAAGCGAGCCAGGTAGAAACAAGATGCCGGGCCGGATAAAACAAGGTGGAAGGTGGGATTCAGCCCGTGGGCCGTGCACCCATACTCTAGAATGAGAAGGACAGAAAACACCATCTCTTCTGGTCAGATAATAGCGCCCTCAACCCTTCTAATCCAAAGTGCATCAGCCTCTGACTGGAGGAAGTACCTACCCACGGCCACCCAGCGTTATCTGCCATTTCTATAACAGCCTTGATGCCTCCTACTCACATATTCTACCATCCCAGGTGCACAGGGAATATTCTTAGCTCTTCAGGATGTTAAAAAATAAAAACAGGCCTGTTTGTATGTGATGTCAGAGTTTCAAGAACATAAATTAGCTTTAGTCAGAATGTGAATTTATTTACAGCTTCTTGCTGCCTCTTCCCACACAGGGGCCCCTGGTCTGGAGCCTGACAATGGAATCCTTCACTTCACTGACTTAACAGCCTGGGGATCCTATCAACAAGATCACTATATATGCTATCATCCAAAATGAATAATTTTTCAAGTGAAAGGGAGATACTATCAATCATTACATGGGGACTAAAACTGTCATGAACAACCAAGACCTATTGAGCACTTTCAAGGTCCTACCTTGGGTACTAATGTGACCATCAACGCTGAATTATGAACAACTCCATCCTCTTTAAGCTGTGTAATGACTACAGAATACAGACAATCAAAAATTGCCCGAATAATCATGACCTAACCTGATTATGATGAATGCTCAGAAGGAATAGTCTTGGGTGGAGTGACACGATATTCTGTGGGGAATCCCATGTACTCTGGAAATAGCATATCTAAAGCCTCTGAAGTAGGAAGGATTCCAGGAAGAAGAGAAAGGCAAGAGGGCTGGAGTGGGAGAGGAAGAAGAGAAGGACAGGGTAAGGACACAAGGTAGGCACTGGAAAAGATGACGGGGAAGATTTTAGGCTACACCAAGGATAGTGGGAAGCTATGGAGACCACTAATATCATCAAAGAGTCCTCATCAGACAGAGGTGATGCTGGAGAATCCTGGCACTGGGTAAAAAGTAGCCCAGAGCAAGAAAAGCAGGAGGCAGAAAAACAGCAAGAGTCATGAGGATGGAGGCTCAGATCAGGGCAATAGTTGTATAGATGGACTAATGAGGGCGGGTGTGAACGAGGTTAAGAGGTGGCATCCAAAGACCCTTGGCTCAGCCAGAAGAAAGGGTCCTGAACATATGACAGCAAAGCCAATTGCCCTAGCTTGGCCTTATTATCTTGTTCACACAGCCTCAAAAAATATCCCCTGCATAATGTTAAAATGAAATGCAAATACTAAAACTGCCCAACTCGTTTTCCCTCACCCAAAAATCAATGAATCTTTCAATAATCTAAACAAGACAAATTCATCTAAACAGCCCAGCATTCTCGGTGTTTCCTGCGACCTCTTTAGTAATGTCACTTAAAAATAATTCAAATAATACAACTGAAGTAATTTAGAGTTCTGAGTGACACAGGAAGTTTGCCTTTCATCTTTAGAGATGGTATTCAAATCTCAAATCCTTTCTAGGATTGAAAAATCTGTAAAATCACGTATGGTCCCTATTTATTTCTTCAGTTCAATGAACAATTTTGATTTTAAACAGAATTTAAAATGATTGATAGTCTCCCTTTGAGACAACCTGACCAATGAAAAGGTATCGTTTAGGTTACAATGGCTACACTGCCCTGTAGCACTACTCCCACAGGCTGGGTTTTCATGAAATAAATCACAAATAGAAAGAACAGTATCCAATCTCTTCAATTTGTCAAGCCAAGAATTCCCACACACTTACATAAAAATGACCAAACACAATAAAAATGACTAACGACTTACATTCAAATCATACCCTTCAGTTTGTAAACCTTGGACATTTTCAGTGGCCTTGACAGAACAAGCAGGCTAACTAACTTGCACTCGTGTCAAGATCTGTCAGAGAGCTCTTCCCTAATGTCATCTCTGTAACAAATAGGAACAAAGGGCTTTTTGCCTTGCCCTACATAAGCCAACAAAGGAAAACTGTCTGGGACCAAAGTCTGGGTTACAGTATACAAAGTCTTCCTCCCCAAGACTGTCATGTCTCAAATTTTTCTAAAAAAGTTTTTATTTCAAGCATTCAAATGCTGCCAACTGACATGCGAATATATGCACTTTTTCTTTGATAAGAACTTTTTTCTTTTTTGAGTAACTGTATTATTTGCAATAAAATAAATTTCTTAAGTGCGGTTCGGTTTGTATACTATCAAAATATTTAACATAAAAGAAGTCCATAGATGTATGGAGCAGGGATGGGGGAAGGGGATCCTGGTTAGACACGTTGTCCCAATTTGAATGTTTTAAAAAATATAGTCACCACCATCTTATGTGACCAGACACACCCTAAAATTCAAAAGGGGTTCCAGAAAATATCCATGAAACACAAAGGAGGGATCAGTGGCTCTGGGAGGAAAAATAGTATCAAAGATAAATTCTCTACAGCTGAAGGCTAGAACAAAAGTAGTGAGAACTAGGTGGAAAGAATTAAAGGAATAATAAGCCCTACTGGAGCAGGTAGAGAAAAGGCAAAAGATGGCCATTTTTTGGAAAGTACTCTAGGTTTGAATTAAAAGGGATCACAGAAGTCGGGATGATCTGCTACTTAGGCAGGCAGGACACACTTCCAGGGAGAGAGGAGAAAGAGGGCAGAAGCACAAGCAAAAAGAAAACCCCGTACAAGAGACATTTTCCCTCCCTGCAAATCTCCACTGTCAGCCCTCATTCCTTTTCACATCTTTCCACATCAGACGAGGGGGGAGACAGTTCACATTGGGCTAATGCTTTTCAGTTAACTGAGCACTCTGACAATTTCTCATTTAGTCATTCATGCATTCAAAACAATTTATGGAATGCCTTCTCGGAGCCAAGCCCTGCCAACACCTAGGATGAAACCCCATGCCAAGTCCTGTGCCCCAACCTCAAGGTGACCCAATCAGCACCACAAAGGCCACCATGGCAAGTACCCTAGAAGGCTGCAAATGCAACAGGGTAATCCCTACATGAGGGATCTAGTCACTGATGGTTTTATCTTTTCATCATTGTTTAACATGGTTCCAACAGTGGACCTTGCTAAACAGAACATAATCCATCTGATCTGACAGCTTGTAAAACAACTTAATAGCCAGGCTTTACGTTAACCATTTAAACCCACCTTTGATTTATCCTTTAGAAAACAAACCATTTGCTGTAAAGCAAAGACCATCAGGTAGAAAATGAGGTGTTAAAAGGTGGGGGGCTCTGCAGAACAAAACTGATTGCCCAGTGTCACTGAAGCTGCAAAAGGCAAAGTGCCAGGCCGGCCTTCTTTGGCAGGCCTTCCACAGACCCCTTCTATGGACACCATTCACCGGCCAGAAGGAAAGTACATAAACCCCTTTTCAGTATGACACCAGATTTTGGTGTGTGTTTGATAACTTGAGAAATATTTCTGAGAAGCAGCTATAAGGACTCCAGGCTAAAGGACTAAGTGGCTAAACGGGGTACACCTAAATGACGGAGGGGGTCAGGGTGGAGGGAGCGTAGCAAAGAATTCCCAAAGGTTGTAATTCTGGAACCAAGTCTTGTAAGAACAATTGTAAGAATGACCGGGCCCTGAGAAAAGTGCTTTGCACTCATGACCTCTTTACAACTTTTCATGGCAGGTACCATACTTTGCATTAGAAGCAAGATAGAAATGAGGGAAATGTCACTGGAAGCAGCGGTAAGTACCAAGATACAGTCAGGAAACATAAGTAAGTTCACAATCCACCAGTGCCTACACCCCAGTCCGCCACAGAGCGATGGGGAAAAGGAACACATGACACTGGCACACAAAGCACATGCATCACAGCAGAGGACTCCTGAACTTACAGAATCTGAGTATTCTGTAATGGTATTAAATATGCCCACCCCTTTGCTCCACGCTAACATGGCGGGGGAAAAAAACGTGCGTATGGGAGGTGAGAAACAAGCAAGGTCCCTATAATAGCTGGGCTGTGATCCTGTCCAAGTGAAGAGCCATTTAAGTCTTTAAGGTAGGGAAGCATGACACAATCAGATTTGCCACTGGAGGAATCTCCCTTGGTGGGGTGGAGTGGAGAGAACGGAGGATAGGGGAACCACAATAATACAAGTGGGAAAGGGTCCTGACCTGACCCATGGCAGGCACAGGCTGGAAAGGAGCACACATTACTGCCTGAAGTACTGTTCAGGGTGGGACATTTTAACCTCCTTAGAAGCTAACCGTTTAGCCCACCAGTTACGCAGATGCTGGCAGGAGACACAAAGCTCCTGGGTCAGAGACAAAGGGCAGTTTTCAACAAATCAATAGCAATAGCCGCAGTATTTGCCACAATTCCTCTAAATAAAAGTTCCCGTAGGACAGTAAAAAGAGGGCTCCTGCAGTGAACGACACTGCAAGAGAAGACCCCTGAACTTCCGAAACCCAAATTTGTTTTTTCATGGGCATCTTCCCTCAGAGCTTTTTATCATACAAACATCCTTGGAAAAACAGTCTAGAACAAAGGCAGTCAGTACAGCAGCCTGCAAGATGGCCAGAAAGAATGTGCATTGTTTTAGGAACAGATTGTAACTCCCAATTTATCTCCTCTTGCGAGGGCTTCTTGTCCTGGGATTGCTTTTTGACCTTTCCCTTCTGCACGTGCACACTGATCTGACGTACCTCCAGGCTACCCGCAGGTTTGTGCTGCATGTCCGGGCTCCCCCATGCTCCTCCACTCAGACTGGACTGGCTTCTCTTGCATCACTCCTACGCCAGTGCACTCCCTTGTGATGTAGTGATAAATAGCATGCCCCATGGGCTAGTCCTGGGGGTGTTTTGGGTTTTTTTTCCGGAATATCACAAACACTTCAGCAGCTCCCCAGTTCAGAGCCCCTGTGTTACCGATGCCAAATCTCACTGTTTCCTACTATTCAAAATCCCATTACGGCAATCATAGCCACTTCTGCCACGAGAGCAATACATAGGTCCTCTAGACTGCCTTGAAGGTTGTTGCCTTCCCCGGGTAGAAAACAAGGAACACACCTGGGGCTGGTTGCTCTGCCTAAGCTCTAAGGGCAGAAGTTGACCTCGTGCTATATGTATCAACACTCAAATAGTAGAGCAAACTAAGCTGTTGTAGAAGGCAATGCTAGCGGGTCTCTCCATAGTGGGGCAGGATTCCACTCCCAAACCCTTTGTTATCCACCTATGTCCTAAATCCATTTTGCAAAATTTTAGTATTATGTGAGATTGCCTTTAGAATGGTGAATGAAAAGTTTATATGTTAATAATTGGCCTTTATTTCTTAAAATTACTTGCAGAGGTTTGCATTAAAATAACTTTCCATGTAAAAATGACCTCTATTACTCTGTGCATTTAAACTAGCTAACACTTCACATGTATAAAAGAAAGTAAAGTGCCTATATTAAGAAGCTGAAAAAGTTTGATTGGCAGTGTCTTCATTTTGGTAACAAATAGACTGGTTTCAAGAATCAACGGCAGCCCTAGCTGGTGGCTCAGTGGATTGGCACCAACCTTCGAACCCAAGGGTCACTGGTTTAATTCTCAGCCAGGGCACATAAGGAGGTTGTAAGCCAGGTCTCAAGCCAGGCGGCCTCATCTAGAGGCAGGTGAAAGGCAACCATACGTTGATGCTTCTCTCCCTTTCTTCCTCCCTCCCTGCCCTTCTCTCCAAAAATAATGAATAAAATCTTTAAGGAAAAAAAAAAAAGTCAATGGCAATTGCAGGCAATTATTTACAAATGAGGGTTAATTATTTTGAACCTGAGTGATCAAGCTTATTCTTCCATTAACATAAGCAAACAAATGGCAAATGGTTTACTTGGCCTCACAGGTACAGTAACAGTTGTTAGGCAACTGCAGGTCTTTTGGGCACCTTGAGCCTGATGTAGAGTGGACCCTGGACTGAGGTTTTTTGGCCCGGCCAGCAGGGCCCCAGGCAATGGAGCAGTCCTGTCAGACAGAGAAACCCTCTCCCTTGGCAGGGAGTTCCCAGCCCACACTTCACCACCCTCAATACCACCAGGTTGCTCTTCAAGGGGTAAAAGGCACAGGTGGTACTTATACTAAAAAGGATCACCCATTGTATATGCCACTTATTTAAACCTTTGGATGCCTGCCCATTACACACAAAACTGCCACCACACTGCACCATTTCCACGGCATCAGCATATCCAGGGAATTGTGTGATTCACAAGCCTGGGTGGATAGATGCACTCTCCCTAGGGAGAGAGGGTCACTCCCTCAGATATTCCCCCATTAAAGTCCACTTCCTGACCAACCTTTTACTCAAGCCATGAATCACTGGATTCCAGAAGTCACCATGGATCTAAACTGATGGCCGCAGGTAGTCATCATTTCCCATATTATTAAACAAATGAAAAATATTATTTAGAATTTGGTTCTGATTAAATGCCAGTAAGATTCATGTTGGAAACAACAGGAGTGGGGTTTCACCAACTTATATATGTGAGCTCTGAGAGTCCTCTCTCCATCTAGAATCTTAATGTTGAGTCTAATTACCACAGAGACATTATTCTTTTGATGGGGGAAGGAGCAAAACCTATTGCAGGTAACAGGTAAATACACTTTTACAGATATATTGCGAAGAAAGAACAAAGAAATTTCTGAGCAAATGTTCTTACTTGGCTTTCATCAGTGGCATGGCTGTTCATCATAAAATCTCTAAATTCCCTAAACCAGGTTGGAAATGATCTTGGTGTCATTTTCCAAAAGGTTAACTGATTGCCTGAAAACAAATTCATTCTGCAAGTATCAAAATGCAAACAAATTCTCTTCCCTAGTCCAATTTCAACAGAGCCAGGTTGTTTTCTGAGGTGGGCTCTTCCTGACCCTCCTTAGCTCTGGCCCACTGCCCTGGCCTGGACTCCCCACCTCTGTTCGCTCCGAGCCAGGCGTCTGACAGTCTCTGCTTCCTGTCCCATCTGTACCCACCAGCTCCTAACCTTCTGTGCTGTCCTCCCACGGCCACCAGTAATCCTGGAGTCTGTTGTTCTGAACTCTCCAAATCAATAAGTCACCTGTGTCAGTTTTACACTTTACCTCTGACTCAAGATCCACAGTTCTTGGCAAAGAAGCCTTGGTCCCCTGGAGATATACCGGTCAGTGTCAGAGACAAAGAGCCTGAGAAGCCCTCTTCCAGTCACTATGGAGCCACCCACCATCACCTTCTTAACCCCACTATTTGCAGGTTAGGCCCAAGTGATTATGTTCTAAAGAAGACACATCTGAATACATTTAACTAGCTGTGCATCCAACTTTTACACAGTACACCTGCATCTGGCCTGGATTTGCTCTTAGCCTACCCTACAAGGCAAAAAGCAGCCTGTGATGGCAGGCATACTTCAATTTATTGTGCTTCGCTTTACTGCGTATCACAGACATCCGTGTTTTACAACTTGAAGGCAAGACGCCCTACCAGCAAAAATTATGACTCAGTTTATTTTGAGCCTTTACTGTGGTGGATTAGAATGGAACCCATAATATCTCTGAAGTATGTCTGCATTCATAGAAGCTAGCAGAAGACACAAGACTGCTGGGTCAAGGACAAAGAACTTCATTATTCACAGCACAGCAGGCCACACAGAATGTTTGTGTCAGTTCTCCTGGACCCCAAACTGTAATGGGGGTGGCATTAAGGGGCCCAGATGGAAGCTGCACGTGCTGCTTGTGTTCCCATCATAGCTGAGAAACCTGTGCTTAGCAAACCTGATGCTTCACACTAAGCAGTGAAATTGCTCTTTGTTCCCAAAAGACACATCACCTCATCCTTCAAGGTTGATTGCTGCAAACAGAACCCTAAGAAATGACCCAGTAAAGAGCATTCTTGGCACATGCAGCATGACATAAGGCAGCACAAGACACCTGTGGAGGAGTGTCTCCCAACAACCTGTATGTATTGCTAAACTGAGGCAATAACCCTGCCTGTATGGGGTTCATGGTCCCAGCAACTTCTCTACATGCAGTCCCACCAGTCTTCATGTCATGAATTGTAAATGCAGCAGTGTATGCCCCTCATTGGAAGGGTCCTCTCAAACACCTATAACTTAATTATTTAGTCCAATAGCACACTGTGAGATCCTCAAAGCTTATCTGTCCTCACTACTGCAGCTCAGCCCTGGCTGGTGTGTTTCAGTGGCTGAGTGATGGCCTGCAAACCAAAAGGTCACCAGTTCAATTCCCAGTCAGGGCACATGCCTGGGTTGTGGGCCAGATCCCCAGTTGGGAATGTGTGAGAGGCATTCACACATTAATTATTTCTCTCTTTCTTTCTCCTCCATCTCTCTCTAAAAATAAATAAATTCTTTTAAAAATAAGCCCTGGCTGGTGGCTCAGTGGATTGGCACCAGCCTGCAAACCCAAAGGTAGCTGGTTTGATTCCCAGTCAGGGTACATAAGCAGGTTGCAAGCCAGGTCTCCAGCCAGGTCTGTAGCTGGAGGCAGGTGAAAGGCAACCATACATTGATGTTTCTCTCCCTTTCTTCCTCCCTCCCTGCCCTTCTCCCTGAAAATGATTAATAAAATCTAAAAAAAAAAAAAAAAATGCATCTCCTCCTGCTTTCTTTCACTCCTTCCACCTTTGAAATTTATCTTTAAGAAACATAGTTTTATTTTTATTTATTTTTTTAAGATTTTATTATTTTTAAGAGAGGGGAAGGGAAAGTGAAACATCAATGTATGGCTGCCTTTCACCTGCCTCCATCTACAGACCTGGCTAGAGACCTGGCTTGCAACCTGGTTATGTGCCCTGGCTGGGAATCGAACCAGCAACATTTGGGTTCGCAGGCTGTTGTCTTATCCACTGTGCCACCAGCCAGGGCGTAGAAACATAGTTTTAAAAATAAAAAATAATAATAATAAGCTAATAGTGGACAGGATAAAAGCTGGTCTCAATCTGGGCAGAACTTTAGTTCCAGAAATCTTCATCCATACAGTTAAAGGAAGAGAAACAACTTATGATTCAGAAAATGAAAAACAATACAGAAAAAAGTTCCACTTGGCAAATGCTCACATTCTGAAAGGCACTTCAGAAAAGGAGGCAGCTTTTATTATAAGGTCAATGATTTTTCAGACTAATTTTTTTTTACTTCCTATATACTGAAAAACTATTTAAAATGTCTGACTGCTTAAAATTCAACAGCCCATGAACAAGCATGTAAATATAAATTCGATTAGAAAATATGTAATTATCACAGAATAAATCACACATTAATAAATTAAACATCATAAACATACCTACTTGTGCATAACAAATTCTTGCAGGGGGCCTAAATGGATGCTGATTTTGTTCCTATGTGAAAATTACTTTAGATTCAACTAACTTATTTCAATAATTATTGGATATCTGCTGTATTTTAGGTATTTGTCTAGATATATGTGTGTGTGTGTATATATATATATATATATATATATAATTTTATTGGAACTGTAATGTTCTACATATTCTACCATTAAAACAACCACAATCCAGAAATGACTCTCTAGGCAGGACATGAGCTGTGCTGGCATTTGTGATATGAAAACAGAGGGCTAGTCAGGTCATGCCAGGGGTGGGGGACAGCTGCAAGAGAAAGTTAGGTCCAAAAGAAAGGGCAATGGAGCAGCTGCCCTGGCTAGAAAATTCTGAGATAGGTCCAAGTTGCCAAAGGAAAAGCACAGAGACACAGTCCCCTCCAGTGAGTAAAGGAGAACTGGAAACAAGCAAAGGTAAGTATCAAAAGTTCTATCATACAGAGTGCACTTTCCTGACATGGAAAGTTGAGAGCCTAAACACCCTTTCTGGGTAATAATGAACCAAAAGCCTGCATCTGTGCGGAGCAGTCTCTATTCCACCATGATTACGGTATCAGCAGCCACTCAGGCACAATGCTCCGAGTTGTGCATGCATCTTTTCATTGAGGCTTTACAATTTTCTTAGAGGTAGGCACTACTGTTACCCATTTTGTGCCCAAAAGGCACAATGGCCTTTTTTCAGCATGATGAAGTCATTGTTCATGGTTACACAGCTTAGAAGTATCAAGGCCAATATATGACCCCAAGTAGTCTCCTAATCACCATCTTACATGTTGTAACATTCTATGCATAGCTTTGGGGGAGAGGAGGCAGTAAAAGTTAGAAATACAGAATAAACAACCCACCCGCTTTTTTTTTTTTTTTTTTTTTTAATATCACCTCATGCTATCTGGACTCATCGGTGCAAAACAAAATTAATTCCATGGGGGCTTCTAGTCAAGATAGTGGCATATGCAGATATGGCTCACCTCTTCACACAACCACATCAAAATCACAACTAAAATATAGGACCATCACTCTGAACCTTCAGAAATTAAGTTGAGTGGAAGTCTGACCACAATGGAATTAAAAAACCACAGCAAGCCCTGTTCGCTGGTTTGATTCCCCAGCCCAGGCACATAACCAGGTTGCAAGCCAGGTCTCCAGCCAGGTCCATGGCTGGAAGCAGGTGAAAGGCAACCATACATTGATGTCTCTCTTCCTCTCTGCCTCTCTCTCTTCTCCTCTCTCTAAAAATAATAAAAACCTTAAAAATAAAAAACCACAGCAATCCAGTCTGTGGGAAGGGCACAGATGTAGTATAGGCTAGTCCCTCACTCACGAGTGGTGGATACAAATTTGATAGGATATCTCAGGAACAAGGAATCCCAGACCCCGGGACCTCAGCCCAGGGTTCCAGTGTCAGGAAGATAAGCCCCCACAACTTCTGGCTGCAAAAACCAGCAGGGATTGAGTTGGTGGAAGAAACTTGCTGGGACTCCCAAGCAATTCTTATTAAAGAACCCACTCATGGACTCACCTACTCAGACTCATTCCTTCTAAGTTCCAGTGCCAGGAGTAGCAGCTTGAAAGGCACCAGTGGCACACAGGGAGACACTGAGGTGCCTGGCATCAAGAGGAGCAGAGGCCATTGTGCCTTTTCTAAACCCTCCCTCACAGAGCTGGCAAGCTTGTGCCCTGAGACGCCATCAATCTGGCTACACCATTTGACCTAACTTGGAGATCCCCATAGACTCCGCCCTACCCAACTTACAGCCTACCCAAGCTGCTTTTCCATATGAATGGCTGGTCTTGGCTCCTGTTTCAGTTTCCTAGATCCTCTCAAACAAGCCACAGCTGCCTCAGTGAGCCCCAGGCCCAGCACTAGCTGCAGCCAGTCTAGATTCACTGCTTGGCTCCACCTGGGAATCTCCAAGCCCAGCACAAGTAACAGGCATCTCAGATTGCTTTATAGCTCATTTTGGGTGGCCTCAGGCAAAACACAGGTGGGGGCTGACCTTGGCCTGCACCACCTGGGAAACCCCAGAGCCAGCACACCCAGTGAATAACTACACCACATCAGAGCACCACTACCCTGCCCCTGCACAGCTAATCCTCCGCAGAGGGTAGAAGTTGGTGGTTAGCGGTCACAGCGAATCCTTGAAGCTAACTGACCTGGGTAAATCCTTCCCACTGATCTGCCAACAGCAACCAAGGTTCAACTACAAAAGGAGGGTGTACTTAGCCCACATAAGGGGAACAGAACACCTTGAGTACCCAGCTTGGGTGATAGGGGAGGCTGCATCACTGACCCTACAGGATACTTATTACATTAGGCAACACTACCAAGATATGGAGTCAAAGCAGCTGTACCTAATACATAGGAATAAACACAGGGAGGCTACCAAAACAAGAAGACAAAAAAAAAAAAAAAAGGTCCAAATGAAAGAACAGATCAAAATTCCAGAAGAAAATCTAAACAAAATTGAGATAAGCAGAGTTCAAACACTGGTTATAGCTGCTGGCTAGTGTGGCTCAGATGACTGGCGCCAGCCTGCAAACCCAAAGGTCGCTGGTTCAATTCCCCAGCCAGGGCACATATCCAGGTTGCAAGCCAGGTCTCCAGCCAGGTCCTTAGCTGGAGGCAGATGAAAGGCAATCAAACATTGGTGCTTTTCTCTCTTCCTTCCTCCCCGCATGCCCTTCTCCCAGAAAATAATGAATAAAATCTTAACAACAACAAAAAATTCATTATAAAGATGGTGAAGAAACTTGATGAAGGACTTAACAGCATAAAAAAGATCCAGTCAGAAACAAAGGATACACTAATTGAAATAAAGGACAATTTACAGGGTGACAAGAGTAACGTGGATGAAGCCAAGAATCAAATCAATGATTTGGAACATAAGAAAGCAAAAACATCCAATTAGAAAAAGAAGAAAAAAAGAGTTGAAAAAGGATGGTATAAGCAGCCTCTGGAACAACTTAAGAGGGCCAACATTCACATCATAGGGATGCCAGAAGGAAAAGAGAAAGGGCAAGAACTTGAAAACCTATTTGAAAAAATAATGAAAGAAAACTTTCCTAATTTGGTGAAGGGAATAGACGTACAAGTCCACAAAGCACAAAAGAGTCCCAAACAAGATGGATGCAAAGAGACCCACTCCAAGATATATCATAATTAAAATGTCAAAGGTTAAAGATAAACAGAGAATCTTAAAAGCAGCAAGAGAAAAGAAGTTAGTTACCTACAGGGGAGTTTCCATAAGACTGTCAGCTGATTGCTCAAAAGAAACCTTGCAGGCTACAAGGGATTGGCAATAAATATTCAAAGCCATGAAAAGCAGGGACCTACAGCCAAGATTGCTCTACCCAGCAAAGCTATCATTTAGAATGGAAGGGCAGATAGAGAGCTTTCCAGACAAGAAAAAAACTAAAGGAGTTCATCACCACCAAATCATGATTTTATGAAATGTTAAAGGGGCTTATTTAAGAAAAGTCCAAAACCATGAACAATAAAATGGCAAAAAAAAAAGAAAAAAGAAAAAAGAAAGAAAGAAAGAAAGAAAAGAAAAGAAAAGTCTATCAACACTTGAATTTAAAAAACAAACTAAGCAAAGAACAGAGACAGAATCATGGATGTGGAAAGCCTTTTGATGGTTGCCAGATGGGAGGGGGTGTGGAGAAATAGATGAAGAGGTGAGGGGATTAAAAAATACCAATATATAGCTACAGAATAACCATGGGGATGTGAAGTACAGTATAGGGAATGGGGTAGCCAAAAAACTTATACGCATGACCCATGGCCATTAACAATGGTGGGGGGACTGCCTGAGGGAGGGGTTGCTGGGTGGGAAGCAGCAAAGAGGGAAAAAAATCAGAACACCTGTGATAGTATAACCAAGAAAATATAATTAAAAAAGAAAACAATTCCATGGGTGTATGCATTCAGTAATTTAAAAAAAAAAAAAAAAGGACATATGTGAATTCATAAATTAAGTTCATCACCACAGAATCTTTAAACACCTAATCGCTTGTTTAAGTGAAATATGAACAATATTAGACATGACAAAGAATTTCAAATAATACCTATGCCATCACACTTAATCTATTCAATATGCAACTTTATGTGCAAATTAATTGGAAGCCTGAGCATTTCTGCTAACTTAACAGCCACATATGGAATCCATATAAAGCAGTTTTTGAGTGTGCTCATTCCAAAGCATGGGAGTAATACATAATAAATAACCTGAATACTTACTCGACATAAGCAAGGTTGATGTTAATCAAAATGACTGCACCAAAACTGCTTAGCAGAACTAAATGGCGCCGAAGTGCTGGGACCTGGAAGCTTGGGCAACTGGCAAGCGCACAGCCTACAGACAGGAGAGGCCAAACACGACTTCATCCTAGTTCGATGCATAAATGGTAAACAGATGCCTCTCTCCCATTGCTCCTCTGTACACTCTCGCCACGCGGCGACGCCGGGGCTGAGAACGGCTGAGCCCCCAGAATAGCAGCTGTTCCCTGCTTTGTAAATTGGGGTTTTTGTTTAGAATTTTGCTTAGAGGGAGGAAAAGAGATTGGGAGCAGGGGGAAGATGGGGAAGCAGAAAGAAAGATAAAAACTAGAGGGCTAAGTAATTTTTAAGGTCCCTTTAACATATAGGTTCTAAGATTATATAATCAGGACTGCGAAAGACCAATTAAAAGATAGTTCCAATAAGTGGGCACTAAAATGACCTACAAGAACACCGAATTAAATATTTGCATCCCTATTCAAAATAATTCCAAACTGCTGTTTTTATCAGCAGGTTTAACTTTTTAAAAAATGAGAGCAAGATATAGCTTTCCTAAGCAAAAAGCCCTATCTTCTCAATTTGGAATTAAAATCACAGAAAGAAGGGAGAAGAAAGGGAGAAAATTCAATAGAAAGGATGCTTTAAAACTGCACTTGAAAGGTTTTTTAGCAATAATTAATGATGTCTTACTGCCTCCAGCTAAAATGTACTAATTTCATTGTTCAAAGAGTTTATTTTCCAATCTTCATCTAAGAACAAAAAATACAATAATTGTTATTTTTCTGCTTATGGCTTAGTATCTAAAACTGATCTCCAGTTTTAATTTTAACTTAAAAGAAAATTTCATTTAGTTTGCGTATTTATAGTAGGTACTGCGATAATGACATTTTAGTCGTTTATGCAAATGAAAATTTTTAGAGGTCATTTGGTCATTTAGGTAGCTTTTCTTCCTCCACAGAGCATATTATCTCCTTTAACAACAACAACAAAAAATTACAAAGATATTGGTCAATACATAATATGCACAAAGGCTACATACCGATAATATATATTTTAGATACCCAAGGACATATATTAATATTTAAATGGAACATATATGTATTTCATAAAATATGAAAAATACTTCAATCCTTTTTAGTGATCCCAATCCTGTTATTTCTAAAATATTGATTCTTCATTTTTTAAAAGAAATGAGTAACATCTCTTTTAAAACACTGTTTTTGCAGCTTCTATGTAATAGCTTTAAATTTGCACTGGAGAGCAACTTTGAAATTCTCAAAACGTACAGTAAAAATATTAGGCATTATTAGATCTTACAGACTCAGGGAAAAAATGAAAATGCCACATCTAGCCACCTCTTCATTCAATTTATTCTTTCAAAAACCAACAAATGAAGCTAAAAGAACTGGTATCAAAGAAACACTATTTTCATTAGGCTTCCAGTTATAAGATTTAAAAAAAATACTAAGTGGAATTTTCCACATGAGCTACTATGTAGGCACCGACAATAAAACAGGTGCTCACAAAGTTCTCAACTACAGCCCTGGCTGGTAGCGCAGTGGATAAGACCCAGCCTGCAAACCCAAGGGTCGTGGGTTTGATTCCCCCGCCAGGGCACATGACAGGGTTGTGGGCCAGGTCTCTGGTCAGGTCTGTGGCTGGAGACAGGTGAAAGGCAGCCATGCATTGATGTCTCTCTCCCTCTTTGCCTGTCTCTCTACCCTTCTTTCTAAAAAATAATGAAATAAAATCTTTAAAAAAAAAAAAAAATTTCTCAACTACATTTTTCTGTCTGTGTAAAGGTCATGTTGAAAAACATTGAACTAGTTGTCAGGTTTTTTAGTTTTTGTTTTCCAGTTACTTACCACTGTCATTCCTTTAAAAGTACAGGGTTTCTCTCAAATGAGTAAAGCAGGTTCATTGATTTTTTTTTTTTTTTTGGTTGTGTGAAATTGATGTTTATTCACAAGGTATTTCTTCTGGATGTTGAAAACACTTACTCTAAATGTTATCCTGAGGGGTAAAATGCTGGTGAAGTCAGAAGAAATGCTAAAGGTAATGATGGAAAAGCACATTTTTCCTTTACAAACTTAAATAACTGAGGTTTGCTTAAATTTAAATCCTTGTAAATGACTACAACTGAACCTCTAAAGTTCTTTTTGGTTGTTTTCGGGCATTTGTTCACAGGTCTCTCTACTCTTACTACAATTGAACCAAAAGAATTATTAGGGGTGTGGTGCATTTCTTTGACCCCTTTCATACCTACTGAATCAAAATCTGCTTCTTAAACAAGATCCCGGTGAGAATCATATGCACATTGAGATCTAAGGAAGTCTGGGGTGGCGCAAGAGTTTACCCAAAACCATGCAGGCAGTTTGCCTCTGGGAGGCTCTGCTCAGCCGGTGGAGGTCAGATCAGAGAGCGACTTGAGTGCTTTCCCTAGTGGGAGTGGCAAGCCATCAATGCACTGTGAGATCAATGAATGAATCAAAACCTGCAGTGTTGGGGGTACAAGGGGTAAGCTAAAATTATCTTACATACGCTCCCAAAATATCCTGTCAGGATAGATAAATCAGTTTTTTTTCCCCAATGAATACTAGAGTGAAATTCTTAGCCCTCCCCTTCATCCCTCTTCCACCTTCAAGAGCTAGGGTGTCCTGCACACATTCAGCGTGAGAATGGTGGCAAGGTTCCTGCCCTGGCCTTTTCTCCCAGTTACGGGAAAGTTACGCTTGGGAACTTAACAGCCTGGGTCTTCTGCTTCAGGCAATAATAGTACTAGAGGCAAAAAGAGTACAACTGTCGGTGCATCCCACCAATGCCCCAAGGAGAAGCCAGATGGCCGTCCATTCACCCAGATGGCTCACCCAGTTTAGTTAATGATCCAGGTAATTCAGCGGAAATCCTGACTGTGCATCAACTGGAAGGAGACACAGGGAGAAATGTGAGGTATCTGTATCACTTGATGATTGTCTTCAAAACCTGAGGAATTTGTCTGAAATGCATGAAGTAAAACAATGACCAAAATATGCAGGACTTATGATACCATAGAAGCTAAAATACATAGTTACAGCCCTCTCGATGATTCCAGAATATTCAGATTTAGCAAATGTTAATAAAATGTTTCCATTTCCCCCAAGGTGTTTGGCCAAAATTCAACTTTCCAGTACAAAAGTAATGTGAGGCAGTTTGGTTTTGCAAAGAAAATGAGTGAATCTAACTGGAAAAAGAAAAATGGGAAAATTAACAACAAACAATAGACATGAACTCAGAGTCTGGTATCCATGATAAGAATTACGTGCCATTCATTTCAATGAAAAGAACATTGTGAACATTTGTTAGATCTTTATATCCCTTTTAGTTATCTTGAGAATGTACTCATGTAGGCAGAACATTACAGAGAACAAACAATATATGTTACAAGGTAAGATTTTTTTAATGGTCTGAAAGAAGTTAGGAAAAACAGCCAAAAGAAATTATGGGTGTTGGGGAAAATAGAATAATAATTGCTAATACCTCTTGCTTATTCTAAGCAGTTTATACATATTAACTCCTTTAATCCTCATAACTTAGTGATAGTTGGTAGATCTTAATATTACTATTAATAATATTAACACTACAGCTAAGAATGCAGAAGAAGAGACAAAATGTAAGGTAAGTAACCTAGCTAATTAGGGTCACAAGCCTGGGAAAGGAGCTGGGTAAATATTTAGACATACTCAAAATGTCCCTTCCACCACCTGCCTCACACTGGAGGCACTAGGATGCCTACATTAGGATGACCCTTTTCTCACTCTCTAATACTGTACTCTGTGAAGAACTTTCCTAAAAGCCCAATCCAAAAGCCGGGCCATACTGACCAAACTATCCCTTAAAACGGGAAAACAAAGTCTTGGCATAAGTGCTTCAACAGTGAGAACTATAGTACTTACTTGGCAGAATTAAGTTTTAAGGCTGCTTTGGGGGAAATATTAACAGTTGGGGGAAATTTTTGTTGGAAGCAAAACATCATACTTTGAGAAATGCTTAAGTCAAGTATTCCTTTTATTAGGACTACTTAATTATGTAAAAAGCATTAAAATAGCTGGCCTGAATATTTTTTAGAGCACCAGCTGTTCCCTCCAGATTTTTAGAAAGTTGAGCCTGCGTGCCAAGCACAATTTAGACAACATTTTCAACAAGTAAGAAGAGCCCTTTGCTGTGTAATACTTTTCTAAATCGTAAATAGTAGCTGGAAGAGCTATCAAATGTCACTGTGTGTTTTCAATGAGGGTGGCCAGCATGTTTTGTCATCCATTTCCAAATACTATTTTGTTATTGTAGTTGGTAAGTATATTCCTTAAAAATTATATATTGCATTTCACAATTAATGATTCATTATGTATTGAGCTGGCCAAAAAGTCTATTACTTTTTTTTTTTTTTTTTTTTGGTACCACGGCTTAGTTGTCTTTAACTTCATTTGAAACAATTTTGTTAAGATTGTATTGTGACAGTTCATATCATCATATGCTTAAAAAATTATCAAGATTAGCAAATTTGTGTGCAGCTATTGTAATTTTGAAGATGGAAGAAAATATGCAACATGTTTGTTATGCTGTGCATTGTTTTATTTCAAGAAAGGTAAAAATGCAACTGAAACACAGAAAAAAGATTTGTGCAATGTTGTGGAGAAGGTGCTATGGCTGATCAAATGTGTCAAAAGTGGTTTGAGGAGTTTCTTGGTACTATTGACATTTTGGCCAAATACTTCTTTGCTATGGGGCTGTCTTATGCATTGGAAGATGTTTAGCAGCAACCCCTGGCCTCTACCCACTAGGAGCTAGTAGAAGGGGATAGCCAACATACTCAAATATCCAAATCAACAATTATTGGTGAACATGAAAAATGTGTCTTTTATTTTACAGAAAAAACGTAACGGACTCTTTGGCCAACCCAATGCAGAATATTGTAGTGCTAACCATGGGGTTGGTAAGCCATTTGGGGTTTGATTTTTCAGTAGTAATGATGACTACGTCCCCAGTACAACACCTCAGAGAGATCATTTAGATTTTTATCCAAAACTTTTTTTCAACAGACTTCTACTGTAAGAGTCCAGCCATAATCAAACAAATAATTTCTTCTTAAGGAGGTAAGGGAAGGGAAGACATCAAGAAAAGAATGGGGAAATTCATTATACACTCACTGAATATTCTACTTTGTCAGTTTTCTTCAGGAAGTAAAGTTTCAAATATCAAAGCTGGATCTCTTGTATTTGCTTTACTGTCAGTTCTCAGTCACAGTGCTGCAAAATGACACATGAGGGAAGAAATGTCCCTACTGCAGCACTACAACACAGTGAAGCCAATGTAACTACAGGAGATGTAGAAAGCAACTAACTCCCTTTCCTGCAGCCCAAAACAAGGGTACTGAGGCTGGGGGCCCAGGAAGCCCTGGGAAAAACAGGCTACAAAGCAGAGCACCTTGGACAGGGTGGCTGGTTTCTATAGGAAGAACAGTTGGCTGACCAGCATCTGTACTTAGACCTAATCCACTGTGCCAAAGCCCAAGGCCAAAACAAAAAACAAAAAACAAACAAACAAAAAAAAAACCCAAATACCTATTTCTTCCTTATTCCTGTTGAAAAATAGCTTCTATCCCTATATGATGCTCATTTTTAGCATACTAATTGCAGCTCAGGTGGTTCTCTTTAGCAGAAACTTTCTCATTTTGTTTTTAGCTTTGCTTTCAGATTTAAAAATACACTGGCAGTTCTGGATTATTAAAAAATTCCACGAGGGATAAAGTGGGCCACATTACTTTTTTCTCATAAGCAAAGAACATTAGCTTCATGTGCTAGTGAGGTCAGCCACCCTTTGGTCAGAACTCCACACCACCACCCACTCCCAATTCCGCCACATGTCCCCACCGGAGAGCCCTGGGAGGAGATGCCACAGCTTGCCAAGAATAACAAGCCAGAGCTTCTCAACCTCCATTGAGCATCAAAATCACCTGCAGGATATAAAAAACGAAAACCACAATACCAGGGCCTCATCCCAACCTACTGAATCAGATCTCCTCCTAAGAAGACTGACCTTTCCTGACTAACAACTTACTCTGTGTGATGCAATATCTATAAAGGGGTGACATATCAAATAATCTTATAGAAGGCACCCCTAGTCAATGAGAGAACTTCCTATGCAGAGGAGAGAAATTCACACCAGGAATAATTTTTTTAAAACATACCTGACCATCAAGATTAAAAACCATCAGAAGGCAACAATGGTGGTTTTTGATTGTTTGTTTAAACAGTAGACTCCCCACTTTTTTTGTTCAAGCAAAATCTTTCACAGTTATCCCAAAATATCAAACCTATTGGCTGGCTTTTGCAGGGGGAAAGAGAGGTCAGACACACTCACATTCCCATTCAGGCCCCTGCACACCCCAAGGAAGCCAGAAGCTGCTAGTAGCACAATTTGAAAACCACTGGCCCAGAATAAGATGTTTAAATGCTTAAATATATAGTTCTAAATTCAAGTAACTAACTGGATGGTTAGGGTTCTGATTCCTACTTAGCCTTGAGAGGTGGGTTTAACAGAACTTCACCTGAAGAAAGAGGGGGAGGTTTCACTGAACTAGAAACTCAACTTCAGGCAACTACATTCTCTGGCTGCCAGGAAAAGCATGTGCAGTTGTCTGGGTTAATAACTACTATCTGTACTGAGAGGCTCCTCTTTTACAAAACACCTTCCCATTGCCTGATCTCACTGGATAACAACTCTGCAAGCTATTGGAATTATTTTCCCCAGACTGTGGGTGAGCAACTGAGAAACTGACCTGTGAGAGTACGTTACTCAAAGACAAATCATGGAGTAGCAGAGGCTCTGCCTCCAGGCCCAGCACAGCCTGGAAACTTCAGGGCGAGTTGCAGAGTTAACAGCCCACAGCTCTCTAGATGGTTGGAACAACAGGTAGAGAACATGTTCCATGCCCTGGCTGGGTAGCTTAGCTGTTTAGAGTATCATCATACCAATATACCAAAATTGTGGGCTTGATCCCTGGTCAGGGCACATACAAGAATCAATCAGTGGATACATAAATAAGTGAAAAAACAAGTTGATGTCTCTCTGTCCCTCTGTCTCTCTCTGTCTCTCTCTTCCACTCTCTCTAAAATCAGTAAGTTAAAAAAAATTTTTTTAATGTGTTCCATTCTGATGGCTATATTAATGGAAGGAAGTTTATCCAAATGAAACCACAGAGTACCACGACCAGGGCAAAGAACAATCTAGAAATAATGAATGGAAAACACAGGAAGGAACTAAGAGCTTTGAAAGATATAAGATAGAATGTTTAGAAATGACAAAATGGCTATTTTTAAACAATGAGGGGCTATGGAAAGGAAGATCAGTCTTCCTTTGTAATACACACATACAACCTAGGTCATTCCCCTTCTCCTTGCTGAAAAATTCAGTCCTAAAGCCATTACTGGGGACCAAGCATGATGGACCTTGGCTCAGGAACTAGTATGGGGTGGGAGGTGGTGGTCCAGAGCAGTACGTCACAGCCTGCTGGGAGTGAGAAGTGTGGTTGCACAGGCATGTGAGTTATGGCAGGGCATGTTGGAGCATGCTCAGGTAAGGAGAACAGCCATGTAATGGTCGGGGGCAGCAAGGGAAGGCTGACTGCCTACAGTAGCTTTTATCAAATCAGTGAATTGTTAAGAATAGTAAGAATAGAAGCCAGGAATCTCATTGTCAAAGAGGGTAGTATGAAAAGGAAAAACCTGGAATAAACACTGTAGTTATCAGATAAGGATCTGAAGTATCACTGTGAACTTATGGTTTTCAAATATATATAGCTAGAGACAAAAATGAAGATGTAAATGTGTGCATACATGCATATACATACACACATTCCAATGTTCTGTCCATTTTGATGCCCTCATAGCAATGAGCACACTTAACAACTGGATCTTGGCTTCTAAATACCATTCTCCACTCTAAGGAAGCAGGGTCCCCTGGAGAAATGGCTGATACAAAACAGATGATACAAAATGAGCTTGGAACATCCTGTTCTCCCAGAAAACGAAGAAGCACTCAAAGAAGGATGGCACTCAAAGAAGCACTCAAAGAAGTTCAAGGACACAGGCAGCAGCCTGAAAAGCCTGCCTGTGATGTCAAACCTGCACCAAAGGAAACATCAAAGTAAGTAACAAGAGTAACAGTTTAATTAAAACACTCCAAAAGGAAGAAAACCAGAAGTTTTTACTGATGTAAATAAATAAATAGATCAAAAATTTGAAGAGGAATGGGCTATTTACATAGTTTTAAAGTAACTTGCCACAGAAATACAAAAATTACCAAAAAAGGGTCAGGGGGTAAAGAGTAACTTTATGGCAGAAAAGCTTGACAGATAACACTTGAATCAAGTGACCAGCGTCAGTAGTGGGACAAACACAAATCAGCGACACATGAGGGGAGACAGTAATAAGGACACAGTATCATTTCTGCAATTTTCCTGCCAAAGATACACAGCCTGCATCTGAGAATAAGGCGACATCAGACAAGCCCAGATTGAGAGACCTTCTACCAAATAACTGGTTTATTATCTTCAAAAGTGTGAAGATCCTGACAGTGAAGGACTAAAGAAGACTTTAAAACATTTAACATGATGTGTGTTCTGAACTACATCCCTTTGCTCTATAAGACATGATTGGAACAACTGGGAAACCTGAATGAGGTCTAAGGATTAGATGATTGTACTGTCTTGATAGGTAGTTTCCTGGCTTTGATGGCTGTATTGTGGCTATCTAGGAAAATATCCTAGTTTGCAGAAAACACATACCGAAGTGTTGGTGTGATAGCCATCATGCTGGCAACTGCTTCTCAAATGATTCTGGATAAAAACAAATTATACCCCTTGCAATTTCTCTAGGTGTGAGATTATTTCAAAATTAAAATTAAAAAATAACAACAGTAAAGTAGAAGGCTAGGGAAACATTACATCTGTTTGTAATAAATGAAAATAATGATTAAAGTGGTTCAAAAAAGACCCATCCTTAAAAGGGTTGGCAGGATATTAAAGAGAAAATGCTTCATTGAATAAGAAGTTAGAGATGATGCCTATGTTTTTTCTAATGAGCCCTTCATTCAGCAAACACTTATTAAACGTCTACTGTGTTTCAGGACAGTGGGCTTATAAAAACGCCAGAGATAGTCCCTGCAATTGAGGCCCTCACAATCCAGTGCAGTACGATGATTTGGAAGTTAGAAATTTCAACACAGTCATCAATGTTAATATAGAAAGAAGCAAGTGACTCAAGAACATTGTCTTTAATACTCCAATTTTTAAATGAATTTTAATAAATGACATAATTTATTTTTCTATCATATTCTCTAACTACATTTTCATCCTAACATCTTTGTGCTTGTGGGTGGTGTTAATTGAGGCATACGCAAAAACTTTATCACTTTCAATTATGAACAGATGTAAGTAACTTGATGTTTTATTCTGAAATAGCAAGCATCTTCTAAAATAAGTTTCAAAGGAGAAGCTAGGCTATAGTTACTGGAAGAGACTTGACACTCCAAAACTGAACCCTGACATGTTCCTCAACGCCTCAAGAGTCACTTCACAGCTCTGTACTCCAGCTTCTTCATCTGTCATAAAATGCTTGTTAGATGCTTTGAGATGCATGGAAGACACTGTAATCATAAAGCTCTGTTCAAACACAGGTGGTTTTCACCTTCTGCCAGGTACTATTACTTATGGCCATATTGAGATAGAGTGATCCATCTAAATGAGCTCATGTTTGCAATTTTATGGTGGGTGGGACATGGTTAGTTTTCCAACTTTTCCCCTTGGCTTCATTTCAGTCTTCCAGGCGTCTCATCAAGTGAGAATGCCTCAGTGCCTTCTTGCTGACCCAAGAGGGACTACCCAGACCAAACAAGCAAGTATTCAATTACTTCCCCCACTGAGGTCTGAACACCTTTCTTACAGTCTTCCTGTATGACACTCTTATAACCATATTTAGCTTTCTTCCTACCAACTCCCTGTAATTCAAAAGGCAATTTAGACTTCCATATGGTTGCCATCGGAGCTAACAGATGTCTAGCAAATTAAAGCAAAAATTATGACTTATAAACTGTTGATGTATCATCATTCGAGAACATCTTACAATTTATAGTGAATCATAAGATAAGGCTTCCTACTTGATGCCCCCCAAGGTTTCTGAAGTCTCTCTGAATTTAAGCCCTGTGGAAACAAATGAGGTACAATATTCTGCCATCAACCCAGGATAAACCTCCACTTAAAGATATAATGTAGAAGCCCTGGCTGGTAGCACAATGGATAAGGTGCCGGCCTTCGAACCCAAAGGTCGCAGGTTTGATTCCCCAGCCAGGGCACATAACCAGGTTGCAAACCAGGTCTCCAGTCAGGTCTGTGGCTGGTGGCAGGTGAAACGCAACTATGTATTGATGTCTCTCTCCCTCTCTGCCTCTCTCCCTTCCCCTCTCTCTAAAAATAATGAAATAAAATCTTAAAAAAAGAAGATATAATGTAGCATTTGCAAGCACATCAAAAAGATTTTGGCCTCAGGTATCCAAGGCCAACAGAAGAGAAAAATGAATGACTTAGTTCTTCTAAGTCATTCAAGGCTTCCACTGGTCCATGAGACATTTTTCTAACAAGTGATGATTAAATCTACAGAATCCATTCACCTCATCTCCTTTAAATCCAAAGAGTATCATCATTACCTGGTAGTATTCTAGAAATTGTGAAGTCTAGGATGGAACTTATAGTATGAAATCTAAACATAACAATAATAATATTCACCATTTTTTAATATTGAGACATTGTACCTGGTAATGCATTTTCTCATTGAATCCTTCAATCTCCAGCTCTGTTAGATAATGTTATCATGCCCTTATAAACAAGAATTTAAGGCTCAGTACAACAGACTGCACTTTTCAGAGATGGCCACAACCCACACAACCTAAACACCCATCCATCAAAAGATGGAATCCCTTTCTTCACCCTCTTGAAATTGAACAGCCTCAATGCTTGGTTTAACCAGTGAAATAAATGAAAGTGACAGTGGGCCAGCTTCAGATATAGAGTTCAATGGCTGAAGCTTCTTCTTCCATTCTCAGAAACAAGAAGAAACCTGTGTAGATAACTCCAGCCAGGTGAGCTCTCAACAAGGCACTCCACCCCAACTAAGTCTTCAGATAATTCCAGTCCGTGCATGTCTATCTGCAACAGCATAAGAGATCCCAAGTGCCCACTGCCCAGATGAGCCTGGTCAAATTCCAGAACTGTGAGATATTAACAGTAAAGTTCTATTTTAAACCACTAAGTTCTGGAGCTTTGTGTTATATAGCAATAGATAGTGAGACTACCAAAATAATTTACTTGCCCAGGAACAGTTCCAAATTACAGCCAGAATCCTAAAGGGTCCAGAGCCAATCATCTATTAATGGTGGGTGACGGGATGTGGAGATTCAGTACCCAAAAGAAGCAACTGTAAAACAAAACTTCCTTTTTCTTTCCTCCCCGCCCTTCAGCAGCCTCAAGGTTTTCTGAGAAATGTGCTAGTGGGGTGACACCCTCAATAATATCAAGTCCCTCTGGCTTCAGTTCTTCCAATATAAAATAGAGAATAATAAGATTTTTCCCCACCACCCTGTGATAACTAATGAGAAAGGAATCTGTACAAGATGTTGACTTTGTTACTCAGAATATTATTACAACTGTTATATAAAAGGAATCAGATTTTACACATGAAACTAACTAATAATAAAAATATAGTTAATGATTCACAGGACTACATTTGAGAGTCACAAATGCGTACAGGGGAAAATGTATTCTATACCAATAAATCAATAAGAATTTTTTAATGATTTTTTAATGAAAACCTTTGAGGAAGAAATGATAATAAAAATGGTCTTCAGACAAGTCTTGGTAAGAGAAAACATCTATAATTTAATAAACTCCCAATATATGCTACTTTCATTATATATTAGTGCCCATCACTGGTATTTTTCTTCCCCAGCATAGTGGAACTCAATGGATTTGTTCTTTTTCAGGACTAGAAAGAGCCTCATAACTCATCCAATTCCTTCACTTTAACTGCTGAAAAACTGAGGCTTGGGGCAGTTAACTGAGTAGCAAGGTGTCAAACTACTCATTAGAAAACCAAACTCTTAGTGCTGGTGCTACTCTATTTTCAATTTTTATGTTACCAGATTTTTACCTCCAAATGTCTTCAATGTATTCTTGCATTTCACAATGTAAACATGAAGGATTAGGAAACCATGCTCTCTGCTATCAACCTCTGCTTCATAACTATATGAGTGGTGCCAGGCCTGCTCTTCCTGGAAGTCACAAAGAGAATGTCGACTCTGTTCAGCACACAGGTGTGCATCTTTACCGACTAGGGCTGCCAAGTTACTGACCCCAGTCACTAACATCTTAGTCTGAGTTACTTTCATCTGATATCATGGCTGCCTTCCTGCTGATGACCTCGAGAGACCTGGGTACTGACAAACCGGGAGGCTTAATAACAGGGTAATTTTGAAGCAGAGAGCAGGATGTGAAAGGTATGGGTGCGGGGAGGCTATCTAAGTGGAAAGCTTTAGGCAGAGAAAGGAGGAAGAGGGTGAACTGAAAGCAGAGTTTTTTAAAAAGGCCCTTATAACAAAGCTATCTATGTAACAATTCAAACTCTAAGACCTTCGAAATCAGATAAGATTTGGCTCTATTCTGGAACTCTCTGTGTAAGCACTCTGCAACTTCTTGAAGATCTCCACGATTCCACAGGTTTTGCTAAAACCTCATCCACAGAAAATACTAAACTTGCCTCTGCACTGTAAAAAATTATACTAGGTCAAGGAAACAGGCCCAAATCCCTTTCTTTTACCTCCTGCTATGAAACTGCAGAGAAGGTCCCTGGGTGCTTTCTGTTGCCTGGCAGCTAAAATAAGCAAACTTTTGGAAGTATTCAGGTAGAATCTAAAGACTAGGCTCACTACCCCAACATCATCCAGTCCCAGTTCCATAGTTCCAGACTCTCAAAGTCAAGAAGTTTCCAGTTTAAGTAAAACTAAGCCACTTAACAGAGAAATGTCACGATCTGCCACTTAACAGAGAAATGTCACGATCTACCACTTTTAAACACTCCCAGCAGGAGTAAGGGAAAAAAAGCAAAGAAAGTAAATAATTTCTTCTTCCTATACTTGTAGCAGTGTTTATAGGAAGGGGAATGACTGCTAACAAAATTGTGTACAATTGCTAGCAAAAAAAAAAAAAAAAATTGCCTGTGAATGACTGCATATTATATTTATTCATGTGTCTCTCTCATTATCCTTATCATCCCTGAAGAGATGATACACATGCTGACACTGAAAGTGGTCCCCAATCCGTTCCATTATCTTTGGCGAAGCATATGAACAATGTAAGATACTCCTATAGAAAGCAGAAAATAAAAAACAGTCCGGTAATTGTGTGGTAGGGGAAAAAATACAAAGAGCTGTACTGACAAATACTCTCATAACATATATTTACAGCAAATGGCCAAAATTAAAGGGAACCAAAATAAATACATCCTGTGTCCAGACTGCTGTGAATTATTATTGATCCTCACCTTTGCCTTATTATTCATCTTACACTGAACCTACACTGGAACAGCAACTTGTAGGACACCCCCGCCCCGCGCCCCCAGATAGCCACCATCTTTACTTCCCACGGGGCGGGGGAGTGCCCAGTAAGGAAGGGGGTGGCCTGGGATGGGCTGGGATGGAAAGAGATAGGGCGGAAAAATAACAAGGTCTTTGAACCGGTTTCCCCTAGTCCTAATGAACTCTTTGTCTGGTTGCTGAACACGTTTGTGAGATCAAGGAAAAGAATCCAAACAAAAGAGTAGGCGTCCCAGCCCAATTACAAAAGGTGCCAAGCACAATGTAGTGCCAGCAAAGCATGGTTTGAATCTTGCGTTCAAACATTTGCTCTCTCCATATCCCCAATAAAGCATGTCTCGCACCCCTTCCCTTTTGCATTTCCCCCAAACAGCCCGCTCCGTGTCACTCCTTTAAGAAGGATGAGAGGCATGAACACATGGAAACAAATGTTGATGGCATCTCATTATCCTGACAGTAATAGATTTCGAAATAAACCCATCCACCTCACGCACCCACTGGCCAGTCCATTATGCAAAACGGAGCGCTTTCCAGCCAAAGGGGAAAAGCTTGCAGGAAGCGTTATTTACGTGCACATGACAGAACCATATACCGCCGCATCTGCATCCTACACAAAGCCCGAGATGGTGCAGGAAGATACACGCCGAGCACGGCACAGACCAGCCGCGGCAACACCGAGCCAAGCCCTCATCCAATCAGAGCCTAGTTAGAAGATGGACCTCAGGGTCGGCTCTGCCCGATTAGCCTTCCCTATTATGACACCGCGCTCTGCTCAACATCCATTTCCCACCCGGAGCAAATTTCATTCGTGGGGTTGCTCATTTCTGAAACTGCCGAGACCTTTCTTTCATCCGCATCCCCCAGTTGTCCCTTAAAAAGCCACCAACAAGGCCTGGGTGCTCCCTTTCCGGCTCGATCTTTCTTTTCCCTCTTCCCATTTCTATAAAAGATGAAATGTTTCTCCAACACACAAGCTGAAGGGGCAGAAGGCAAATACCTTTCCTAGCTTCGGCACGTGCCCGACGGGCTGCAAAAAGTGAAGGTAACAAATAAACAGCGCGGGGGAAATCTTCGCGAAGCCATCGACCACAATAGTTCAAATCTGAAAGAGCTTCAACTTACCCAAAATATGACATTGAAGCCAAATATGAAATATTTGATGCAACAACTGACTTCAGGACCCTTGTAGTGCTTCCCGGACATCCTCTGGGTTCATGAAGACACTTGCCCCGGCAGCCCGAGTTTGCAGCCCCGGAGCACTGGTGCTCGGAGCAGCCCGGCACGGAGCGGGGGCTCAGGGACGCCGCTCGGGGCCGCGGCGCGGCCGCCCGAGCTGATGCACGCGGGGACCGGCTGGCGGAGAGCGGCTCCCGCACCTCCAGCCCCTGGCACGCTGAGGCCGCCGGAGCGGGTTGGCCGCGAGCGGGCAGGGAAGCCACGGGCTGCAAGCCGGGAGACTCGCGGAAGCTGACGCCGAGCACTAGGCGAGAGCACCCGCGTCTGTCCGCCAGGCGATCTCTCCGTAGGTCCGTCTACGAGCTGCAGGCAAACGCAGCCGCGGCAAGATGCTGGAAGAGACGCTACTCGCCCGCCCGCCTGCTCCAGTGCGCCCTCCCACCCCTCGCTCCGCCCGCCGCTTGCTCCACCCGCTGGGCTGGTTGCTTCTCCACCCGCACCGCGCGCAGCTCCGCCTGCCGCCCGCCACCTAAGCTTCAACGGGGCGCGCGCGCGCACGGGCTCCGGCGCTCCCGGGCGGCAATGGTACCACGTAGTTGCACTGCCTCCTCCTTCCACCGCTCCCCGCTCCGCTCGCTCATGTTCCCCACCCCTTCTCCGGCGGCCGGAGCCCCGGCGACCCCCGAGGGTTCCACTGAGTAGTTGGGGAAGGCGGCAGACGGAAAGAAGGAGGAGGGCGCCCGGGAGCACGCCGTTTGGGACCAGCCTGGCGGACTGACCGCGACTGTTGATCTGCGCGTCCCAATCCGGCAACCGCACCAGCAGGCAGCTTCTGGAAGCACTCGGGGGAGAGGGTCGCTGCGGGGCGAGATGACTGAGTGAGTAGGGGTCCAGCGAGCCCCCTGCCCCAGGACAAGCCTCCTTCCGGATGTAACCACACTCCTGCCCCCTCTTCCATCACTAGGTTACTGTGTGAGAGTAGACACCGGGCCAGTGAGCCTGAGAGGAGAAATCATAGACTTCGCTGGAGGCTAAGAGGGAAGGTAGTGTTGGGGAAGGAGGAGAAAAGAGAGACGGGAAGTTGGGGGAGTACATCGGTAGGGTTGCAAAGAACAATCTCCTGAATCCCAGTGTGGCTCCAACCCGACATCCCCACCTGCCAGAGAATAAGACTTGTTCTAGAAATGGAAGGAGACTAGTCCAAAAGTAGTCCTGATCTGGGAACACAACCCTTGCCTTAGGATACGGTACAACACAAACCCAGACAGTAAATACCCCCGAGAGATGGAATAGTGCCAAGGTACTAGACAGGTTCCTAATTCTTAAGAAGAAATCCAGAATGAGTTTCAGAACAGCCATCTGAGGAATCCAAGTAGTGTTTATAGATCATGAACCATTAAGCATTTGGCCTCTGGGGAAAGCTGAGAATGCATGTCTGGAAATAGTTTTAGAACTCAGATGAGAAGGTGTTGCCTCTCTTGCCCTCCTCCTGGAGCCCTTTCCTAGGTGCTAGCAGCAGGCACCGGACGTCATGCGAGAAGAATAAAGAACCTCTCAGGCTGTGTAAACATCAACAAGGTTGGTTTGCTTGTTTCTAGCTTCAAAAAGCTAGAAGGAGATGAGATCGGGAAATTTTTCCAGCACCACCCCATGTAACCTGGTACTGGAAATAGAAATCTGCCTGTTTCCTAAGCACTCCAGGTGATACTTAAGTATGCTTAAGTTGGAGGACCTGTGGCCAAGGATTTCCCTACATAAGTACCTCTTCCTTTTCTCAAAAACTGGCTAGCCAGTTGACAACCCCCAGTCCAGATTTGGTGAAACAAGATGTCACTTTTTCTTGCAATAAACCACACTTTGAGATAGGTTTGACCTTGAAAGGGATTGATGCTGACTATATTGAGGTCACAGGCAGGAGCCAGGGTGCTCACAAAGGTGGGAGAGCCAGGCGATCCTACCCATTTAATAACAACTATGACACTCGCTAACTTTGGGTGAAATAACCCCCTCAAAAGTGCCCTCCACCTACCCAAAACATGCAGCATACCACCACCAACCTAGTAGGCTTCAAAGGTAAGGTCTGCTCTCAGAAACAGATTTCCTATTGACAGAAAAGCACTAACCAGCTTTACCTAAGCCTATTATGCTGTATTGTAATTCTTCCCATAAATAAAACAGTTGCTGCAGATTCCTGGGTAAATCAGAAGAAAGATCTGTCTTAAGCTGATATAACACAATTCAGAAAAGGACTTGAAATTAGGTCCAGTTGATGACAGTTGATCCCTAAGCAGGATTTATCTTTGAAATAAAAATCAATGGAGAAGAGAAAGTTCAAGTAACTCATTGGTAGTTTGAAAGGGTGGGAGGGGGACTAGTTAAATGTTTATTTCATACATCAAATGTAAGTTCTGCCCTGGCCAGTGTGGCTTAGTTGGTTGGATCAAAGTTGACTCCTGGTCAGGGCACATGCCTAGGTTGAAGACTTGGTGCCTGGCTGGGGCTCCTATGAGTACAGGCCTCTACAGGAGGCTGCAGATCACTATTTCTTTCATATATTCACACTCTCTCTTCCCCTTCCTATCTCTCTGAAATTTAAAAAAAAAAAAGTTCTGGGAGGATTAATGAGTTAAATATATTTTCTAAAGAAAATAGAACATTTGTTAAACCTCTGGCTAGAACTATGTCTCAATTTTAATGCAATAGAAGGAAATGATCAATGGATGTGACTAGGTAATAAAACTTCTATGTGTCAAGCATTTTTTAAAAAACATCTTAAACCAGAAAGAAATATTGACAGCAAACATTTTTAAAAATCTGAATATACAATAAGTAGGGTTCATACAGGGAATGTAAAATATAGAATCCCAATGATTGAATATAAACAGAAAACAAACAAGTCACATACAAGGTAATCTAATAGTAAAAAAATGTATGGTGAAAATTAACGTTGCTAATAATCAGAAATAAATACTAAAGCAAATTGGAGATATAAAGATCATGAGCACTGGTTTGCTCATACACTACTGGTGTTGCTCTGAAATGATACTGTCCGTTTGGAAGGCATGTTGGCTGAAAAGTCTCAGGTCAGAGTACTCCTATACTTTGACTCAGCAGTCCCACTTCTGGGTATTTATCCAAAGAAATATTCCAAAATAGGAACGTTATATATTGCAAGTTGTGCATCATAGCATTATTTATATTGAAGACTTGGCCATTATTTTAAAATCCTAGAGTAGGGGATATTCCCAGCCCCTGTAGCCACCTGGGCCCCAGTGGCACTTCCTGCTTCTATGTGTTTGCAGGTATCTTTCCTGGTCTCTGCCTGAAGCACTCACTCTCCCTGCCTTTTGTCTGTGAGCTGCCTTTTCTTTCTTCTACACTTGGATCAGCATTTTTTGTTTTTCGACACTACCTCATCTGTTCCCTCAACACCTCCTACTTTGGAGACTTGTAATTACTTGTTTACCTGCCCATTTCTCTCTGCTCCAGTTCCTTCCAGGGTGTGGTTCATCTCCTTTTAATCTTTTTAATGCTTTTAATCATTAGTGCCCTGCTAATGTGGCAGGTGGTTGATAGATATTTATTAAAGTAATGGGTGAATTGTTTACTCAAATCTTTTATAGACGTTAAGGATAATGATTAGAAAGAATATGTGGTAATGTGTGAATATATTTTGAAGATAAATTTTTAAAGCACTATATATGGACTTATTTCAAAGTAATATTAGTAAATGAAAAAAAATCAAGAAGCAAATCAGTGTACCCAGTAGGCAACCACTGTTGCCTACTGGCAACAGTGTGTTGGTCGATAAGAGTGAACAATTTATTTATATATACTTCCTTGTTAATGGATAGGCTATCTGGAGGTATGGATGGAAAATCCTAGAGTAGGGGCTATTGTTTTTAATATACCTTTTTGTTTGCTTTCAATTTTTGTGCCATGTGCATGATACACCCATTTTGAAAAATAAATCACTATAAAAACATAAGCGATTATATGGAGTTAATTCTTGCTAAATAGTAACAGTTGTTAGATTGTGTGATTGTGGGTGATTTTGGTTTTATGTTTCTGGTTTCTAACTTTTTTTAATATGATTATGTTGCTTTTATGATCATGAAGATCATATTATAAATGAGACAAATAAGAAACTAAGTAATCATTATATTTATTTCATTATAGCTTCTTCATGACTCAATAAATTCTGGTCTACTTTAAAGAGAGAAGAATGTGAGTACTTTTTTCCCCTGGAAACTGGTATGGCCATCTCCTTTATAATTCTGAGATTGAAAATAGTTAATAAGTTTAATTACTGAAAAGCTAATCAGCCCTGCATCTGGAAGTAAGAACGGGTAAAGCATGTTCTATTAGTAGCTAGTTGAACAGCAAGATGTAACAATAGCATTTTAACCCAAGACACCAAATTTAATGAGCTTGTCTGTCTGTTTCATTCTTCCTGCCCATCTTTCTCCCCAACTCCGTTGTCTCTTTCACTGTCTCTCTTGCGCCTCTAGTGCTGTATTTTTCTTTTCCTTCTCTGTGGCCAACTCTACACCTCCTATACCTCCTATAGGTATAAGTGTATACCTATACACCTCCATTGCCTCCTTCCTCTCAGAACCCTGAAGCTGCTCAGTGTCCCCCAGTCTCTTAACAGCTGTATGCTTTGCAGAAACCTTCCCAAAAGTTTGGTTCAGAAATGGGCATGTGACACAGTTCTGGCCAGTGAGACATGAGGAGAATCTGCTAGGGCTTTTTCACATCAAAGAGATGGTTTTGTGTTGGCCTTGGATTGAATGGTGTTTAGATGTGACACGTGTAACCTTCACGGCCTCACATACCAGGATGGAAGAGGGAGAAAATGAAAAGAACTGAGGCCTTCCAGACACTGTTGCAGTCCGATGTAAGCCTACCTCAGAACTTCCTGTCATATACATGGTTACAGCACTGTGAGAAAAGTTTTTAGTTTCATACAGCTGAAAGTATCCTAACTTCAACACTCTCCTTCTGATGCTCTCTCCCTCATCTGGAAAAACTACCAGTGTTTCCATGTTTCTGTCAGCACCTCTTCTTTTTCTACTTTTCCCTCCCCTCTCCGCTCTCCCCCAACTGTTCCTGTCTCTCTTGAGCAACATAAGGGGAGCCTTTAGCACTGTCTGGCCAGAGCAAACGCACCCCTTTCTCTCAGACTTTTCCTCCACCACAGAGTGCTTCCCCACCTCCAGCCCCATTTGTACTTCGTGGTTGACAGGCTGGATAGATCCAGGTGGGGCCAGCCAGACAGTCTGTCTCACTGGTGTTGGGATTCAGTCACAAAGCGATCCCTGCATGTGGCTGAAATGGAGGTGGTGTTTTTAGGAAAGCTGGGGCCTGTGTTTCCAGGAGGAAGCCAAAATCACTCTCTCTGCAGAAAGAGGAAGGAAGCACAAATGCTGAGAGAAACAGCAGTAGAGTATGTGACAGGGTGGCCAGCAAACAGTGGTGCATTTTGTGCTCTGAAAGGCTTCCGGCCCTGCCACAGGCATTCTGTTTACTTCTGGGTTGCTCCAAGAGGAGCCAGTACTGAAGTTGATGAGATTTTTTAGATAGAATTCTTCCATCACATCCCATTTTAGCTTTAGCTGTTTTGTAGTGGGCAAATCAAAGAACCTTGATTAAAACCATAGGTCATCCCACCTCAAATCCATTATGAAGTAACATTTTTTTTTCAGTTGTCCATAATACACCCCTTGCCAGTGTGGCTCAGTTGGTTGGAACATCATCCCATAAACTGAAAGGTTGCAGGTTCGATTCCCAGTGTCCCATGGACCTCATGATTGAGGTTTTAATTCCTAGTCAGGGGCACATACCTAGGCTGCTGGTTTAGTCCCCGGTGGAAACATGTATGCGTGGCTATCAATCAATGTTTTGCCCTCACATAAATGTTTCTCCCTCTTTCCCTTCCTCTCTCTCTAAAATCAATTAATAGATTTAAATTGGCCATAATACGGAAGTGTATTTTTGTTATATGTAACAAATTGAAGATTGTGCCTAGTGAAAAAGTGAGCAACTTAAAATGTTATATTTCTCTAGTCTCTCCCCAAAGGACCAATACCACCTTCACGCCCCTCATGCCCCATGTCCACACATACCCATTTAAAAGGATCACATTTCAGGGCCCCAGCAAAAACATAAAAAGAAAGTGAATCTGTCTCATAAATATGATTAAACAAGCATACATAGAATACTATCATTTCACTTTTAAAAATTAATTATAAGTGCTTGTGCAATAAAATGAATTCTATCTTCTACAAAATATGGCAGAGCAGGCATTGGTTTTTCCTTTTATCCTGTCCCTTTTTTTCAAAATAGTAGTTCAATATCCTCCTACTTTGGAATTGGTCAGCTAAGCCTGTGAATCAGAGTTCCAGGCCCTACCCTCACCTTGCCAGGGCCAAGTGCATGATGGCAGTTTGGCCAATCAGAAACTCCCTTGATGTTACCTAGAAGGGGGAATAAAAGACAACTACCTAAAGATCATTGGTTGCAGCCCCTAGACAAACCTGAGGCAGCCCTTTAGTCCTTTGGGATCCTCCTCCTACCCTCCCTCCCTCTAGTCCCATAAACTAGCTTATTTCTTTCCAATGAACTCCCTTTCTGATTAAATTAGACAATGCCTGTTTCCATGGCTTAGACCAAAAAAAATCCTGATTCATACCATGTGAACTTTAAAAACTGTATGTTCAGAGAAAAATAAATGTTAACTTTTTTTAACTTAAAAAGTAAGATATCCTCATCTTATAATATTTAGAAAACACTGAGAACATTTTTAAAGAATTATCCATGACATTTCCAAGGAAACTATTGTCAATATTTTAATATATTTTATTCATTAATAAATATTTTTACACAATCAATCTCCTTCAGAGAAACAAAACTTAAACCTATTATAGCTTCCACTTGCCAGTGCCCAAAAATAGCACAGAGAAAACCTCCATCAGAACAGAACTAAGTACACCTCAATTGCCAGTGTGGTTATCAGTCAGGATTCTAACCTTATCACCCCATATATCTAGCCCTTAAATGTTTGTTTGTTTATTCGTTTGTTCTTGGGTTTTGCCACCCCACCTTTTGTTATTGTTCTAAGGCAAGCCTGCTTGCATTCTTTCTTACATTCCTAACCCGTGCCCACTCCAAACAATCTCAAAATACCATTCCTACCTCATAAACTTCACTCTTCCATCTATCACCAAATCAAATTATTTTTCAATTAAGCACAGTTCAATTCCTTATGAAATCTGTCCCCAGTTAACATGAGGCATGCTAATCATATCCAGTAACTCCTTCTTTTAACATACAGTTTCTTTTAAAAACCTTCTTTAAACTTTGCTGCCCTAGCTGGGTGGTTCACTTGGTTAGAGTGCTGTTCCATATTCCAAAATGCTGCAGGTTCAGTCTTTGGTGGGGGCACAAACCAAGGTTGTGGGTTTGATCCCCAGTCCAGGCACATACAGGAGGCAACCAATTGATGTCCTTCTTTCTGTCTTTCTCTCTCGTTCACCTTCTCTCATCAGTAAAAACTTATCCTCAGGTGAGGATTGAAAACAAATTGCTTCTGTAATAATATCCTTTTCCAATGGGGCTATAATTGGTGGAACATTGAATTTAATTTCCAGAAACAAGGACTAGATCGTAGCACATTCATCAGTTATCTTTTTAGTCTTTATTTGCAGAATCAATTAATTCAACAACAATATTTATTGAGCACATCTTCTGTGTTCACATCTCCTGCCCTAAGAATGCAACTGGAACTAATAAAGGTAATACAACTCAGAATGGATTACATGCTACAATTCCAACAAAGTGTAATGTGTGTATAAAAAATTATCTGAATGGAATCTTGAATAAACACCTTTTCCAGTTTTGTTTTTCTTTTTCTTTTTCTGTAATAGTTGCATCAAAGTACAATTACTAGGAACAAAGACTAGCATTGAATGAAGTCAAGACTGAAAGAGTGTTAAAGTTTATACTTAACCACATGGTACAGCTGCTGTGGAAAACAGTTGGTAGTTCCTCAAAACATTAAACAGAATCACATTACGGTTCAGCAATTCCACCCTTAGATATATACCCCAAAGAACTGAAAGCAGGGACCTAAACAGATAATTGTATAGCCATGCTCATAGCAGTACAATAGCTAAAAAGGTGGAAACAACCCAAATGTCCACTGACAAATAAATGGATAAACAAAATGCAGCATATATACATATATATACACAATATATGCATAGTATATTTGCATATAATGCAACATATAGAGAGAACAGAATATTATTCACCCTTGAAAGAGAGGAAATTCTGTCACATGCTACAACATGGATGAAACTTGAAAACAACACAAAGTGAAATAAGCTACAGACAAAAGACAAATACTGTATGATTCCACTTATATGAAGTACCAAGAACAAGCCAATTCATAAAAGAGACAGAAAGCAGAAGTTACCAGGGACTGCAGAACAGGTGAATTGAGAGTTTTTGTTTTAATAGGTAAATATTTTCTGTTTGGATAATGAGAAAGTGCTGGAAATGGATAGTGGTGATTTTTGCACAATGTTGTAAATATTTAATGCCACTGAACTAAACACTTAAAAATGTTAAAAATGGCAAATGTTTTGTTTTGTCTTTTTTCACAAGAAAAAGTCTACACTTATAATAAATAACATACTGAGAAATAATTCAAAATATTGAGTTATTGCTCTCGAAAGTCTAAAGATCATTAAAATTAAATGTCCAATATATGCATTCTAAGGCTATGAATTGTGTGTGTCCTCACTTTAGAAAATCTAATAGAATTGTAAAAATAAAGAGTTGATTGCATTTGCCGAGGGATTTTTCCCAGAGTTCCTTTCAACAAGGAACTTCCCTAGTAAACTCAATTGTTCCCTAACTAATCGGGAACAGCCCAACAAAGGCTGTTGAGAGAGGAAACTTTCTCTGGAAAGGGGTATCAGGAGGTTGGGGTCCCTCTCTAGCAAATGGTCTTACACAAAACATCAGCCTACTGTGTTTTCCCCTCTCAGAGGAGCTCTGGCCCCTCTCACACCCCCTAAAATAATCCAACACATTTCAGGTGAGCTGGAGATGGGTGGAGAGTGCACCACTCCTAAATTGATGACCTGAGTTTTCATTTTAATAGTTCAGCTACTTTTTCTATAGACTGTGAGCTCCTTGAGGGTTCTGGTTTTCTTTGTAGTGTGCTGCATTGTAAGTATTCTACACATGATGGGTACATATTATTTACTGTACAAGTGAATGAATGAATAACTTTAATAAAAATGGCAAGGGAGGGTCAAATAAAACACCTCTAAAATCCTAATATACGGCATATTCACTTGAATCTTGTTTTTAAAGGATTTTATATATTTTTAGAGAGGGGGTAAAAGAGACGGAGAGAAACATTGACTGGTTGCTTCTCATATGAACCTGCAACTGAGGTATATGCCCTGCCCTGACCACCTGACCAGAGATGGAACCATGACCTTTTTTTTTTTTTTTTTTTTTGCTTTGCAGGATGATGTCCAACTAACTGAACCACACTGGTAAGTGCCTACTTGAGTCTTAAACCAAGTGCCTACTTGGTTCAGGTTGCTGAACTAAGGTCCAGTCTGACTCCACTAGTCTAACACTCCTTTAGACGTAAAGTGAGAAAAATCTGTGTTTGAGTATATTGATCCTACCTTCTCCTACAAAAGAAGGGATGTATTTTCTACTGCATTTGTAACTCTGCCATGTGTCCAAATTGCCACATTCGCTTGGTGACAGAATAAATGACAAGGCAAAAAATAGCTTGCAGAACTTTTCATATTTTACAAGTGCAGAAAGCATATTAAACCATCTGCTGATTAAAACTATGCATGTTTTGACTTGCATCTGAATCAAATTAACATACATAAATCCTGCATCTCCACATCACTAGATTCATAGTCATAGCCAATGTAATTTTCCATGTTTCTTCAAAGTCATCAATTCCAGAGTGACATATTACTGTATATTTTATTAGGCATAGAATATACAGTAATAATTTATAACTAGAAGCTGATTTTTGTTTCATTTCAATTCAATGATTGTTTATCCCCTTAAAAAGGCATAAGATCATTGAAAATCTAAATTTTTATCTTCCAGTTTGCTTTATAACACCTAGTATTGGTGGTGATGAAATGGCACCAGGCATTAGACTGGTGAAGTCAGACCAGGCCTTGATTTAGCAACCTGGGTACTTGAATTCTGACTCAGAAAGAATTCAGAGTCAAGACTCAAACTATAAGAGAAAGTTTATTTAGAAAGTCACAGGGGTAGAGGAAGTAACCTGCAAATGGGCTCAGGAAACAAGTACAAGTTACACAGGCAAAAGAAGGGTCCTTGGAGCTTAACAGAAAGAGAGAGGCAAGGAAAAGCCCCTGGGGAAGGGGGTGAGGCAAGATACGGGTGGGCGCACTACACAGAGAAAGTGTACTGAGTCTTCCGTCATGAGGGTGTTTATTTGGGGGTTTCAGGGAAGGGTCCCAGTGAAATATTCATCAGCTTTCCAGAGTCATGGTCTCTACTGATTGCTGGGTGCCAAGGTGGGGTCATCAGTTGATGCAGCTGGCCCTCATGCCAGCCGTGGTGTTCCTTGTCTGGTTTTGCTGCTTTTCTGGAGCCGAAACACCACTGAGGCCCAAGTGTTATCTCTCAGTCTTAATGCTTAAGGGAGCGGTCTTGTGAGGAAGGGCTTGTATGAGACTATTCTCTGGCCTCCTTGTTTCTCCTCCAAGGGTGTTTATCCTGAATGACTAGTGACAAGCCAGGAGAGGAAAAAGCAGGGAAGGGTCTGAACTGCATAACCAGCAATATTAAAATTCGGGAGGTTTAAACCGTATGACCAGTGAAATGGCTAGAGAAGAAAAGGTTACCCTGGAGTTAAAGTCCTTGTTTTCCTGGTTTCCATTGTTGCTAGGCACCCAGGGCTTTATGCCCTGGTGACCTTCTGTGCCTGGCCTATTGTCCTTGTTCTCCCTGTGTCTGTCTAATGGCCTAATACAGTATCACCAGGGGAAACTAAAAACTTGAGGTATAGAACAGGAACTAATATCCCTTGGTATGATCACCTGGGATTGGCCAAAGTAATATATGTTCATCCCTAGCACCTTGCTTTATATAACAGCAGAAATGTTCAGTTTTCCAAATTGCAGCTTCTTAAACTTCAGCTTCTCCCTCTCTCTCTGCTCCTGCTAGTCCATCACCATCTTCTTCTCCAAGGCCTTATCTGGAGCAGGGAAGATTCTCAATGAAGTGGAGGGAAAACTCTGCACTGGTACCCTAATGGGCCAAATGGCCACCTCTGGAGAAAGAACACATCCAAACTGCAAAACCCGCTCAGATGAAACACCAGGTCTGGGCCAATACTTTTAAGAGGCCTCAAATTGCTGTTATACTAAGAGATACCTGTCCCTCCCTCTGAACTCCTCAGTCACTGAGAATTCACCACCATCTGAAGCACCTCTGTAGGAGCAAAAATGTAGCCTGGATGGGATGTCTAACACCAAGTATCCCCTTGTACCCTGCTATGGATACTGGTTATTGGTTATTGGGTCCTCCCAGGACAGCTGGCATTGAGCCTATGAGAAAAAGAGGAGTCTTTCTACTGCTGGGTTTTCTAGTCTTATCTGGTAATAAGAATCATCTAGGGCTGTTGACAGAATCACAGATTCCCAGAGCCTTTCCCTAGGTGTTCGTACTTAGTAGGTCTTTTGGGTGTTCTGAGAGTTCAGAACAAGGTAGCTGTGATGCCCTTTTGTAATACATAGATTACTTGAACTAATGGCCATTTTGGCTTCAGGCTCCAGAGAAATTCCTGGACCTCCCTTTAAACTACCTAGAAGAATTTGAATGAGTGACCTTGCCCATAGAGATGATCAAAAGTAACTTCTCTTGACCTATCTATAGGGTGAAGTAAACTACTAATTATGGAACTTCTGCTCCTCAGCATGTTTGAGGCACGGTATTTCATCCCCAGCTCAGAACATCCCTCGGTCCCCCTTTCTCTCTCTGAGCCTCTCTGTGCAGGCTCTCTGACTCTCTCACACGTGTGGGGTTCCCATGCACATGATAGGACGTTTGATTTTCTCTTGTCATTCTGCCTGCTGTTGATTTCAGACAGCCAAAAGAACCATAGGAGGGAACGAAAAAAAATTTCCCCTTTCCCCACAGCCAAAAGTCTGAATTTTTAAAAACTGCCTAAGTGATGCTTTTCACCAAGGAATCTTCCAAAAGTTTCAGAACTTCCGGTGGGGGGTGGGGGGTTGCCCAGCAGGGATTCAGGCCTCGCCATCTACAGGGATAATGAATATGAGTGTGTGTTGTGCAGTAGGATGTGTTTGTAAGTACAAGGCATGTTGTCATTATCATGATTATATACCTTTAACCACAGCCACCAGGACACTATGCATAGCCAGGGTGAGCTTCTGAATATGAAGGGGGTCTCGAATATTGGAAAATTTTAGTTTCAGGTAATAGCTAATAAGCTTTGTAATCAATGTATGTAAAAAGCTATTGTTTCAGGAACTGGAGGAATGACCCACCTCCACTCCAGGAAACCATAAGCAGTTCCACCTTTGCCTCAGGAAGACTGCAAGCAATCAAGATGGTATCTGAGCCATTCTACCCCAGGGTGAGATGACCACCAGCCAGGACACAAAGACCATTGCCCAAGATACAGATGGAAGAATGAGACAGCTTTTATCTGATTTAACTTTTTTCCTGAATTCCAAACCCCTTACCTACATCTTTTTTCTCTTTATAAAAAGGTCTTGTTTATAATGACATGTAAGTCAGGGAGCAAATCTGCTGTCTTCTCAGATCCCTGACCATCTGAATAAAGCACTCATAAAGATTTAATCCCTGTCTCTGCTTATTGGGTCTGGTAGATGACAGGCAGCACAAACACTGGCTTTTCTGGTTTCAGATATATAGGGCTAAGTGACAAGTATGTCCCTGAGGTCCTAGAAGAGAGAGGGGATGAGGAATGGCCACATCAGAGGTGACAGGGAGAAGGCAAAGCAGAGGTTGGAGCTGGAAATTAATACATATGTAGTTCAACTACAGCTACTTTGGCTGTTGATATAAATCAAAGGAAAAAGGAGGGAAATTGAGGGAGAAATGTAAGCAGCATGTATTTTCAGAGATTAAAGATTAAATATGTTAGCTGAATGATTCATTTGTTGAAACTCCCATTCTGTTTTTTAGTATTACTATGTGAATGAATGTGAGTTGGGCTCTGAGACACATCTAGGTGCTAAGATAAGCACCCATCTGATGGGCTACCATACAAAGTAGGGGGCGTGTGAGTTTTATTCATCTACATGAGGCTGCCACAGCTGGGGAAAGGTTTCTGCCCTGGCAGATTTGCTGTTGACTTGATGTAAATTAGAGATGGATGTAGTTAGAGCCTAAAGACCAGGCCCTTCCACACAATATTGATGAAGAAAATTTGCAGTGATGCCAGAAATGAAAGAGATGCATAATCTTGCAGAGTGCTGGAAGAAAATTTATAAATAACAGCCACTCTATTTTTGAGAGTTGACTATGAACTTGTGAGTTAAATGGTGGCCTTCAGAATCACAGAGCATTAAGAAAAGGAAAATTGTGCTCTAAGTCTCCTGAAAAAGATGAATTCAGTCTTCTGTGGTTGAATACGTTCCTGTGTAGTGACAGAGAAATGGCCTGGCTTTTTATGATCCCATCTAAAACCATGATTATACAACTAGATATGAGCAGCTCAATGCAGCAAAGGCACATTGTACAAATAAATGGCATGAATGAGAAGAGCAGCTAAATCTCCTAGATGCAATGTTTGGGAGTGGAGGGGAGAAACAAATGTTTTTCTACCCTCAAGCTTCTTCTAGCTGGTCTAATAATCAAGTAGACATGAGACAGATTAGCAAGAGAAAACAAGCAAACTTAATACATACCTATATGTGGAAACCCCACCTACAGAAGAGCATCAGAGTCCCCACATGCAGGAGAGGTTCAGGGAGAGAAAGGGAACACGGGTGTGTGGGACATTCTGAGCTGCGGATGAGGTAAGGAGACTTGGGGGTGTCAAAAGTTCCTTGCAGGATGACAAGAACAGATGTTTAGAAAACAGAAGTTAGCCTTGCCCTATAGAGAAGCCCAAAGAAATAACTCTCATAATCTCTAATGGGCAAGGCCTCTAATTCAAATTTCTTCTGGGCAGAAGTTTCTCTTAAACTTGTGGTTCAAGTTGCCTTTCGCTCCAAATAATCTGTCTAGCATGGTGGCTCATCTTGTGGGTAACTCTTTTCGGACTGCCACAGGAATAATCCTTCAAGTTTCTGAATAAATTTTTAAAAACAAAGGAATTCGAAGTTAACTCAGGAGTGTATTTTAGCTTCTTTAGAAGCTGTGGCTCCTTCCTTCATGACAAGCATCCCCAAGCAGCTGAGTTGCAGCCAGGAGGTGGCTTTGGAAGAATTAGGAAGAATATTAGGTGCCAAAACATGTTAAATACCAAAATATGCCTCAAATTAGCCTCCTATGACTGTCACATAAAATATTCAAAAGACCCTTAACAGTTCTTATTTTCAATTATACTTCCTTAGGTCTCATTACTTTTTCCTCACATACATGTAAGAAAAAAAAATGTCTTTCTATACCCACCTTGCTGATAAAATTTCAATCACTGAAACTTTCCCTTTCAAACTAATAAGCCTTTTAATAAGCCTTTTTATCTTCCGGAGTTGGCCAGATAACAATTTTGCAGGCCACTGGGAATTACCAGGGGAACTGAAACTGGAGCAGCACAGATAAATGAGATCCCTATAGATAAGCAAAATAATTCAGGCCAGTCTGGAGTATCAGCCTGTTCCCTCACTTAACCTTGGACTGAAGCTACCTTGGATAATTTGATTCTCTGTGCATCTTCCTCTATCCGAATGGGAAGTAGAGTTTGGGAGACGTTAGACTGGTAGAGGAGGAGGAAACACCTCGAGAATGAAGGAGAACTGTGTAAGGACATAGGAGACCTACCCTAATGTGCCACCTCCGATCAATTACTCCGCTACTCAAAAACTTTGTTTCTTTAAGCAAAAGGGGGGCAAGTGGGACCGCAGGCAGGGCACTTGGCTGTGGCTGCCTCCAGTCTATTTTGACCTGTTTACACACCAGGGTTTCATATATGATTTCAGCTTCTAAAAGGTATCCCCTGAGAAAGGAAGTTTGCGAACCCTTAGCCTAAGTAAAACATCTGTTTCCCTTCAATTCTCACACCTTCTGATTCTTGAACATCCAATGATAGGAGGGAAGAATTCCTGCTAAAGCAACTAGAAGGTTCTTTGTTCAAATACTAACTAGATATGGATGAAATCTGCAAAATAAAGGCATGTTTGAAGGGTGTGAAAGAGGAAACATTAAGAGAAGCCCAGGTATAAGATTAAAGTCAATAATAAGGTTTAATCAAGACATTCAACAAGTATTTATTGAGCTCTCTTCCAGGTTAGGGAGGAGATCTGTACCCCCCTTCCCTTCTCACAGCAGACTTGTCCCACTTACCCAGGGGATCCCAGCCCCAGACTTCCAACCATATCACCAGGAGTTTGTGCTCCAGCTCCGGGAATTCTGATCAACAGCAGTGAAGATGGAGCTTTCTCAGCTGTTTCATTTTGCAGGGAGGGAGTTGGGGCGGGGGTTGTTTAACAATCCATACATAGGTGATATGGACGTTAAACTAGGATTAAGAATCTCTGCTCCATTTTATTGAAAGAAGTTGTTAGTGACCTCCCATAATGTCGGTTATCATTTTTAGGCAGATAAACTACAAATTGAACTCTCTAAAAACAACCACCTGCCATCTGAATGTCTTGGCAGCCAGGCTCGCCTCTAATATCATTCTTAGTGGCGCAGCCTTTCTTCCAGTGTCTCAGGCGCCCAGTGACCTGAAGGCATCTTTGATTCTGCCCCAGCATCTTATCTGCACAAACTTAAATCTACCCCTGTATCTGATCCTAATCAGGTCCCAGCTTTCCATTCCTACTGCCACTCTTCACACTAGGCTTCCTTTACGTCCTGTCCATATTACCTATAGACACTTACAGTGGTCTCACTCTCCCATCTTTATCCTCTTTGACCCATACGAATCTGACTTTGTTAGCACCTTGTTTAAATTACTATAGTGGTTCCCATAGCCTATTCTTTCCAAATAAACCCCTTCGCCTATCTTTTAGGTTCCACAATCTAAGTTTCCAGCTTCATTTTTTTAAATTACACAGCAGCAAGAACACAGTCCATCATCAAAAAGTATTGCTCTTTCTTTTTAAAATACATCCTAGGCTTTCCTGTGTATGTGCCCTCACCCTGGCTGCCCCCTTAGCCTAGAAGACCCTCCTCCCCATTTTACACTATCTCCTTTCTAAAGGCTTTCCAGAGCTTTCCAAGTGAATCTATAACTGTGCAGGAACCTTATTTTCTTAAATACGCCTTTTTATTTTGGTTGTTCCCCTTTGACTCAAACTGGATTCACCTAGCACCTTGCCTCACCCACCTCCTTCTCCTTTGCTCAGTTTATTAAGCCTTCAAAGAGAGGGAGACTCTGGTCAGCATCCATTAGTCTTAGAAACAGAGTCTCAGGTCTGTTGATCACAGACAAAGCATTTGAGTCAAACTAGAGATCATACAGAGGCCTCAGTTGTGTTTCAATTCCAGATTGGCCCCACTGACCCTATTCTTGTGAAACCAGATAAAGCAATGCCATGGCTGACATCAGGACCAGAAGCATTGATCAAGTAACCCCTACCCCAGTGTCAATCAATCACTAGCAACCATGACCCTGACCATGACTCTAACGCCCTTACTATGTTTAATGATTTTTCCTCGATATAATCTCTACCCTGGAACCATCAGGGAGCCAGATCTTTCAGCATTAGCTCACCTGTGACTCTGGGCAATGTGCCTTCTTTTTAATAAGTCCTTATTTTCTTGGCTGCAAACTCCTTTTCTTATCTTCTTGGGCTTTGTTTGATGGGGATAAGCAAATAGACCACCTCAGTCAGGTAACATATGTAGTACAATGAAAAACACTGTGCTTGACCCTTTCTCAGGGTGGTCATTATGTCCTGTCTTGTAGCCTGGTTACCTACATACTGTATCTAATCCTTTTTACTAAGCTGTTGCTTCTCCAGAGCACTGCCCTGTGAGCCTTGAAGCTGTATAAAAAGAGAGTGGATTTGGGGCTGGAGAGCCCTATATTTAAGTTCCAGCTCTGCCACCTAACAGCTGTTTGAGCTGTCAAATTATTTAACCACTTCCTGACTTAGGTTCCTCATCTGTAAAATGGGAATATTAACATCCAGTTCCTAGGATGAGTGTGAAATCTGACTGACATAATAATATATGAAAGGCATCTGACACATACACAAAGGCTTTCAACAAATGGTAGTTCCCACTAGCAAATGTTGAATGGTGGTGTGATGGGCCGTTATCTCTAACGGAAGGTGATGTTCCACTAACTTAGCCAAATGGAAACCTTTCTCTACAGATATTCATCACCTGGTCTTTTTTACTCATTAAGAATCTGACAGGGCTATTTTTACTTTTAAGACAAGACTCTGAAGCAGAAATAATGCCTTCTTCTCTCTTATCTATTGGCCAATACAATAAAGGTTGGTAGTAATAGTGAAATAGCAGATAGAGAGGAAAGGGAAGAAAAAAAAAAAAAAAACAGCAAGAAAAATCAGAATGAAAATATCCAGAAATACATGTTGAGAGACATAAAATGACCACAACTTGGAAAACATATATTTGCAAATTACATTATGTAATATATAAAGGAATAAGCCACCATAGTCAGGGAGAGAGAAACTATTAAATAATAAAAAACCTATTACGATCATACATCAAATACTCTCTCTCTCTCTATATATATATGTACACAAACACACACACATATGATATATATATATACATACATGCATATGTATGTATATAATTGCTTCTATAGATGCTTAAAATATATTTAATATGATTCAACACTAACCCCTAATAACAGTATTTTAAGATAGAAATAGAAAAAATATTTCCTTAATATAAGAAAAAGTATAAGGTTAAAACCAAGAAATAAAAAACAAAGAAAAATAAAGAACAAAAAAAGTACAATAAATTTTTTAAAATGATTAAAATCAAGAGTTGGCATTATATTTGTGAGTAATATTTATAAAATACCCATTAAAATATGTACAAAAGAATGAATATTATTTAATATTGTTCTGAATTTTACTTTCAATATAACACAGGATATAATATTACAATTATATTATATTATTAATGAAGAGATAAAATGATATTTGTTTTGGTTGAAATCATAATGTAACTATAAATTCAAAGTCATCATTTGAAAATTAATACAAAGGAATGAATGTAAAATAAATAGTCAAAATTAAAAAAAATATTCCCATATATTAAAATAATAAGCTAGAAGACCCTGGCTGGTGGCACAGTGGGTAAGGCACTGGCCTGCGAACCCAAAAGTTGCTGGTTCAATTCCCAGCCAGGGCATGTAACCAGGTTGCAAGCCAGGTCTCCAGCCTGGTCTGTAGCTGGAGGCAGGTGAAAGGCAATGCCTTTCACCTTTTCAACGTCTCTCTGCCTCTCTCCCTTCCCCTCTCTCTAAAAATAATAAATAAAATCTTTTTTTTTTTTTTTTTTTGTTTAATAAACTGTGAACTTTTTATTGGCCTCTGGCCCCAAGGGATGCCCCATTTCTGCTGCTTTTAATGCCTCAAAACTTTGGTGTCATTGACCTTGGACACCACTTTGCCATCCACAATCTTGCGGCTGGTGGTCATTTGGATGGTTTGTACGGAGAGGCTGTTGTCCAGGGCATCAACAAGGTTGAAGTCTTCCCCTTCTTCCAATAAGCAGCAGTAGGTCTTTTAAAAAATAATAAAATAATAAGCTAGAAACATTTTTTAAAGAGTATTTTATTATTTTTAGAGAGAGGGGAAGGGAGAGAGGGAGAGAGACATCAATGTATGGTTGCCTTTCTCCTGCCTCCAGCTACAGACTTGGCTGGAGACCTGACTTGTCTCCAGCCAACCTGGTCACGTGCCCTGGCTAGGAATTGAACCAGCGACCTTTGGGTTCACAGGCTGGCACCATATCCACTGAGCCACCAGCCAAGGTGCTAGAAACTTTTATATGTATATTTATATATAATTCTAAAAAAGATGTAAGATGGTTGTGAGAACAAAATGGGGAAAGAACCAAGATGGCAGAGGAGTAAGTGGAGCTACACCAATCTCGTCCCAACACCAAACTGGAGTTACAATTTAATTGGGGAGAAATCATCTGGAATAACCAACAGAACACCAACTGAAGAGAAGCTTTATTACCAGGGACAGATGAGCCGATTCATCACAACATAACCAAGGTGCCTAAAACTGATGGCTAATCACAGACTGATTGAATTAACAACTAAAGGAGACAAAGCCAGTGGATCTCTGGTAGTCTCCAACTGGCTGACTAAGCCCAGACTGGGACATGAGCTGACATCACCAAGCACAGAGCCAGGAAGTAAAAAAAGTGCACCTTTACACCACAGAAGGTCACACCATTAAGACAGTAAGTCAAAACAGACCAATCCAAGAAGCAGAAACAAACAAGAGCCACCTAAAATGGGGAGACAAAGAAATAAACCCTCAGCAAATGGAAAGGAGGAATCCCCAGGAAGAGTGCAAAATGAAATAGAGGCAAGCACACTATTAGACATGGAATTCAAAGTAATGATGATAGAGAAGCTCAATGAGCTACGAGAGTTCAAAGAAAACTACAAAGCAACCCCAAGGGAACTATAAAGAACTCAGGAAAGCTACAGGGAACTTACTGAGAACTACACCAGCATTAAAAAGGGCATAGAAACCATCAATAAGAGCCAGGAGGAAATGAAGAATACAATTTCTGAATTGAAGAACACAGTAGAAGGAATCAAAAGCAGGCTAGAGAAAGCAGAGGATCAGATCATTGAGCTGGAGGTCAATGTAGAAAAAAATTCCCAGGCAGTGCAACAAAGTCAAAAAAAATTGAAAAAGAATAAAGAAGTTTTAAGAGAGCTGTAGGACAACATGAAACATAATAATATTCATATCATAGGGATACCAGAAGGAGAAGAAGAGGAGAAAGGGATAGAAAACCTTTTTGAAAAAGTAACGACAGGAAACTTCCCTAACTTGGGGAGAGAAAATGTCATGTTTACTCAGGAAGCACAGAGGGTCCCAAGAAAGACACAGGCCCACTCCAAGACACATCATCATGAAAATGGCAAATTTCAAAGACAAGGAGAGAACCCCAAAAGCAGCAAGAGAGAAACAGCTAATAACATACAAGGGGGCTCCGATAGGGTTATCAGCTGATTCCTCCACAGAAACACAACAAGCCAGAAGGGAATGGCAAAAAATATTTCAAGCAATGAAAAACAAAGGCCTGCAACCAAGAATACTCCTCCCAGCAAGGCTCTCATTCAAAATGGAAGGTGAAATAAGGAGTTTCTAGGCAAAAGAAAGCTAAAAGAATATATCTCCACCAAACCAGCATTGCAAGAGATGCTAAAGGGTCTTCTTTAAGAAGATGAAGAGACAGGAGACAGACAGGAACCTATCAATAATAACCTTAAAGGTAAATGAATTAAATGCATCAATCAAAAGACATAAGGTAGCTAAACAGATAAGAACCAACTTTAATTTATGAGTGCTTTAAAATGATCTTGTTGTAAATAGATTTTACAAGGTATAATTTTGTATATTACTTGTATCTGCATTACTGCAGGTTCTTAAATTGGAATCATTTCACAATATGGGAAAATCATGTTATTTGCAATAACTCAGAAAATTGAATGCAGTTAAGGAAGAAGAAAAAGGTAAGAAAATGTGGATGTATATTACATAGAATACATGCTATCTTTCTTATTCACTGTTACAAAATATGTGCTTATTTGTGGGTGTGTAATATATAGATTTTGTTAGCAATTTATGTTTTAAATAGCAACCAACTGGTGATGGATGTGTTGTGAAATCAGTCAATCTTTAGGTTAGAAAAGATGCTGAGAATGAAGACCAATTTGGATGGAAGTTGCAAACTACTAAACTATGACTCATGTACATAGGCAATATATATTCTCATATTAGCATGTAAATCAGATGAGATTCCTTTCAAATAGATTGTGGAAATAATACATTTCCAGTTATGAAGGCCCCCAAACTGGGGGTGCTTGGGAAAGGGAATTAATGCTATAGTAAACTTTATTATTGAAATGTGAACATACCTAAACTCTACTTCAACAGACTCTTAAATAGTTCAGGGTTAGTTTAAGACCACATAGGAAGTCAACCACAAGTTCGGAAAATAGCTAGAATACTATTCCACAAAATTATTTAAATCCTAGGGATTTTTATTTTTTACCTCAACTTAGTAGACATAATAATTTCTACTCCTGGGAGTAGCTGAGCACTGCAAGTGCTATTATTTCTGAAGGCTTCAACTTGTAAAACACACGTAGAGGAAAAAACAGAGGGTATTGAAAGAAGTAAGACTTATGCAGAGCAAAAAAAAAAAAAAAAAAAAAATCAATCTACTATTTAAGATGGAAAAGAATAAGTTGTAGTTCTAGTAGCTTAAAATAAAGTTGAGTTGTATTATTGGAGGGGGGAGGATCTGACTCAAAAACCAAATTCAGTTTTTACTATGGGTTTGGCACTGTCTCTAGGACAACTTTCACAAAAGTGAGTTCTGCAATATATCATTCCTGTGATATATTTCACAAAAATTGCATTCCAGAGTAAAATAAGTATTAATGAAGGAAAAAAAACTGCTTAATTTGCTATAATATATCTAAAACACTATCATTTAACATGTAATAATTATGTAAGTTATTGGCATATTTAAAAATTTTTATATTAACTCTTCAAAATCCAGTATGTACTTTAAATATGTATAAAAATATGTATGTATGTAAATGTATTTTTGCATGTGTTTGATAATATTGCAATTCATATTATGTAAAAGAGTAATTCTTTAAACAAATGAATTAATGTAGGCATTTTGAAATAATGAAAAGAAAACTTTGCATTAATATTATTTGAGAAGCTGACAGGAGGCATTAATTAAATGGTGAATTGACTGGATGTGAAAGGAAAAAAGAAAAAGTACACATTGGTGGTTACAGAATAGACAGGGGGATGGATGTTAAGGAGAATAAAGGAAATGGAGAAGCCAAAGAACTTACATGCATGACACATGGACACGAACTAAGGGGGGCATTGCTGGAGAGAATGGGGTACTGGGTGGAGTGGGGCAAAGGGGATAAACTTGGACAACTATAATAGCAAAATTAACCAAGTATATTTAAAATTTTTTTTAATTTTAAGGAATTTGATTATTTAAATAAAGAACAAAATGAAGAGCCCATACACAGTAACAACAAAAAACATAAAACATCTGTTCTTTAAATATTTTATTTATTTATTTTTAGGGAGACGGGATGGGAGGGAGAAAGAGAGAGAGAGAAACATCAATGTGTGTTTGCCTCTTGTGGGCCCCCACCTGGAGACCTGGTCCACAACCCAGGCCTGTGCCCTGACTGGGAACCAGACAGAGATCCTTTGGTTCACAGGCTGGCATTCAATCCAATGAGCCACACCAGTCAGGGCTAAAACATCTTTAAAGTAGCCTTAATGCATAATGTCTTTCATCTAATCACAGAAAAGAGCAAAATGTTATTGAGATATATTTATTAAAGCTTGAGGAAGTAGAAAAATATATTGTTTCTGAGTAGGAAGGCACTGTTAGAAATATTTAAATATATTCAAAGTAATAAGGTTTAATCAAGGCATTCAACAAGTACTTATTGAGCACATATGATTTGTCTAGCAAAGTATTGGTCATAATCTTAGGGGCAGTGAATAACACAAAGACTCTGCTTGCATGGTGTTTAGATTCTTATGGAATTGACATACCAAATAAAGTCTTACTTAAGTACAATGTCAGATAATGATATGTCCATTAAATACAAATATGACAGGGTTAAGAGATCATCAAAGAAGGGAGAGGCTGTTTAGAATGAAGTGGTCAGGAAAGGCCACTGGGAAACTACATTTGAATAGATACTTGAATAAACTATAGAAGAGAGCCAAATGGCTGTCTGGGAGAATAGTGTTACTAGTAGAGGAGCAGCAAGTGCCAAGACCCAGACAGGGAATATGCATTATGTCTTTCGGGAACAATCAATAATCCAGTTTTGCTGAAGCAGAGCAAGTGAAGTGGAGACTAGTAGGAAATGAGGACAGAGATAATGTGAGACAGATCATATAGGGTCTTATAAACATGTAAGGGCTTGTGATTTTGTCCTAAGTCAATGGGAATCAATTGAAGATTTTGAAAAAAAAAAAAAACAAGAAAAAAGAAAAAGAAAAAAAAAAAAAAGCCCTTACTGGTAGCGCAGTGGATAAGTTGCCGGCCTGCAAACCCAAAGGTCATAGGTTCGATTCCCCAGCCAGGGCACATAACAAGGTTGCAAACCAGGTCTCCAGTCAGGTCTGTGGCTGGAGGCAGGTGAAAAGCAACCATACATTGATGTCTCTCTCCCTCTCTGCCTCTCTCCCTCCCCTCCTTCTAAAAATAATGAAATAAAATCTTAAAAAAAAAAAAAAAAAGAAGATTCTGATCCGGTGAGGATGTGATCTAATCACATTAAAAAAAAAAGATTTGTATCGTCTCAGAGCTAAGACTAGGGTAGAAGTGATGGGGGATCAGTGAAAGCCATTAGGAGGCTATTTCAGTAATTCAGGCTGGAGCAAATGTGCTTGCACTAAGGTAGGGTACAGAATCAGAAGTATGTTCCATGTATATTTTGGAGGGAGATATAAAAACTTGCTGATGGATCAGATAAGAGGAGTGAGAGAAAGACAAGAATCAAGGTTGGACCTTAGGTTTTTTTCTTGAAGTAACTGTTTGGATCTTAGTGTTAATTACCAAGATGGGAAAATTGGGAAAAGAACAGAAGTTTTGGCATAGAAATCAAGAGCTGTGGTTTTGAACCTGTGAAGTTTGAAATGCCTATCAGACCCCAAATAGAGATGTTGAGCAGGCAGTTGCTATGAATCTGAAACTCAGGGGAACTTCTCAGGACTTCAGCGGATAGATGGAATATAAAGCCAATGGACTGGATGAAGTCATCTGTGGAGAAAATGCACACAGTGAGATGGCTAGGGCTCACCAACATTTAAAGTTTGTGATGAGGAAGAAGATCTAGTAGAGAAGACTGAAAGATGGCAGCTAGAAAAATAGGACAGAACCTGGGAGAATTTGGAGTCTTAGAAGCTAAATAAGTGGTATAATATATCTCGCATCACATATCAATGATTTATTTTTTTATTAACTGACAAACCATCTAAAACATATCAGAAAAGCTTAATGCATACATAGAATAATGGACCATCCTGCCACATCCTTCCATTGTAACAACTAATAAGGGCATGCTATTTTTATGACCTTATAAAATGAAAATGAAACCTTTCTTCAAAATAAGCTTATATAAGCAGTCTGTCTCCCACTATATAAACCCTCTATTTTTATATTGGCACATTTGCTTCAGTCACCTTGCTAGTATTTTTATAGCGAGCTAATAAAATAGAGCATGTGCTTGAGAAAAATTTCTCTGAAAAATTTTGCTTCTTATACTTAGAAATTGATCTATTTTATACAAGAATCTATTATGCCATAAAGAAGCATATTAAATCACTGGGCAGGGATGAATTATTCAATGAATGGTGATGGAAAAATGTCTAGAAATATGAATACTAAATTGATTTCTCACTCCATTCCACATACGCAAGTAAATTCTAGATTGATTAAAAAGTTAAGTACTTAAAATTCTAACAATAGAAACATCTGAAGAAAATATGACCATCTATTTATGAAACTTGTAGAAGGAAGATTTCCTAAGCTTTGAAATGATAGAAAAATTACAGAGTAAAAGACCAGCATATGAATCTATAAAAATGAAAATTTCTGTGCACAGAAGACTATGAGATAAACATTAAAATGGAAAAATGTCTTTAATAAAATGTCAGAGTTAATATATTTTCTACATAAAGAGTTCACATAAGCAAGCTGATAAGAAAAGCAATAAGGCCCGATTGATAACTAGTTAATAGAATATTCATTAAAAAGAGTATTACACAAAAAAGAAAATCCAGCTAGTCAGTTGATATGCAACCATGTTTACTCTTGATAATAATCAAATAAATAACACAGCAAATTGTTAATTTTTCACCAATCCTATTACTAAAGACTAGTTTTAAAAATCATAATAATATAGTTTTAGGAAGAGTTTGGTAAGATGGGCTTTATTTTGTACTGATGGTATACATTTAGACAAACAATTTGAATTTGTATCAAGATCCTTAAAAAAGTAATCCATATTAAATTGATGACTTAGCATCTCCACTTAGAGACTATCTTAAAGAAATAATCCTTCTATAAAGAAACCTTTTCATTAAAAATTTCAAAATATGATTATTTATAATATTACCCAAGTGAAAATAATATAAAAGTCATGCAGATACAATGGACCTGAAATGGTTAAATTAAAGAACAACTTCCCCAGCTACTGCTAGAAATAATTCTTTTTTGTTTTTAAGGATTTTATTCATTATTTTTAGAGAAAGGGGAAGGGAGGGAGGAAGAAAGAGAGAGAAACATCAATGTATGGTTGCCTTTCACCTGTCTCCAGCTGGGAACATGGCTGGAGACCTGGCTTGCAACCTGGTTATGTGCCCTGACTGGGAATTGAACCAGCAACACTTGGGTTTACAGGGTGGTGTTCAATCCACTGAGCCACACCAACTAGGGCTAATTCTTAATATTATAAAGAAAGTTTCACCCTGTGCATATTTCTGCCCATTTCAGATCTCTTTGTAGCTCTGACCCCAATCAGTAAGTTATTCTGTCTACCAAAAGAAGAATTTCATTTCCATCTACAGTGTGGGCAGAACATAAAGGCCACTTGCCAGGGAATAAAGAGAATCCAGATCAAAAAACTAGAAAGCTTCAGGGTCATACAAATAGAAAGGGAGGTACATCTGATAATAAATAAGCAGCTGTAGGCATCTTTGCAGAACTTACTGAAGGAAAACTAGGTCTCTTTTGCAAAGCAATTGATAAAAACTTATTTTGAGCAAACTCAAAGCAAACACAGACTTTCTTTAGAGAAATAATGGTCACACTGAAAGAAAAAGGCATTCTTGCAAATATTGGCATCAGAAAACAAGATGAAAATCATCAGCAAAGTGATGAAAAACATCACTCATTCACTCTTTCATTAACTTACTAGTTGATTCATCAAATACTTAGTGAGCAGCATACTTATGAGTTCTGGAAACCATTGTTAATATAAGAATGGGTTTGTGCAACATTAATGTAAATTGGCAGTGAAGGAGAGTGGACTGGAATGCACATGCATGTACAATGGCGACTTCGCTGCACTTGTTAGTGGGGAGAGTAGACACCATTGAGTGAAAATGTGTTGTGTTTTGCAACCATTGCATTCAAAATGGTTGAGCAAGTAGAGCAATGAATCTGCATCAAATTTTGCATTAAGCTTGAACATTTCTGCCCAGAAACTATTGGGATGATTCAGAAGGGCATAGCTATGGGCAACTAGTGATTGGCAGCAGCAGCATGACAACGTGCCTATTCATGCATCACATCTTGTGCAGAGATTTTTGGCAAACATTAAATCACCCAGGTGACTCAGTCCCCCTGTAGCCCAGCTTTAGCGTGCCCATACTTCTGACTTCTCCCAAAACTAAAATCACTTTTCAAAGGGAAGAGATTTCAGACTGTTGATGTGATTCAGGAAAATACGACAGGGTAGCTGATGGTGATTGGGAGAACTATTTGAGGCCTCAAGGTGCCTAATTTGAAGAGGACTGAGACATCACTGTCCTGTATGTACAATGTTTCTTGTATCTTGTATCTTTTTCAATAAATGTCTCTATTTATCATATCATGTAGATGAATACTTTCTGGACAGACCTTGTACACCAAATTCTAAGCAAGTACTGGAGATTACATATAGTAGTAGCAAAACTAGGATTGAAATAATAACAATTATTTAAAGTCAAATGTGTTAAGTACTAACAAAAAGTTTTGAACCTATGAGAATAAGTGAGAAAAGAATCCAAACTAACTCAGAGGCTCAAAGCATCCACCTTTGGGTTTTTATGAGACTTGAAGTTTTAAATGAAAGTTGAAAGTGAAAAAGATTTAGCTAGGGTAAGGATACTTACCAAATCCTTAGGAGGGGGAACTGGAAATCTTATTTGTGGTTTACTGAATATATAATATACATAAGTGCTCTATATAGTTAAATTAAATATTATTATAGTTTTATTCCATTTATGAATTTCTCATGTTCAAAAAATTCTATGATTTTCATCAAGTTCTAAATTATTCTTTTGGATAGATGTTCAGGCTGGGTGGACCCTTTCCATCTACTTAATCAAGATTCTGGTATTTAGCCCTGGCTGGTATGGCTCAGTGGATTGAGCACCAGCCTGCAAAGCAAAGGAAAGGGTTGCTGGTTCAATTCCCAGTCAGGGCACACTGACTAGGAATTATTTTCCTCTCCTTCTCCCTCCCTTTCTGTCTCTCTAAAAATAAATAAATAAAGTGGTTTTTTTAACTTAAAAAAAAAAAGATTCTGGTATTTAGCAACACTTTTGGCAATCATTACCAAAACATGACCATTTTGTATACTCATTTAAAACAACTAAGTGTTGAGTGCCTATTGTATGCTAACCTAAATTTTTGCTGAAGTTACAGTGGAGAGGAAGACAGACAAAATCTCTGACTTTATGGAGTTTATATTCTAGTACGAACTCAAATTCTGTTTTTAATATTCTAATTAATTCCTAACAGCAGTATGTAGGAATGGCCCCTTTACTGCATTCTCATCATCATTGGGTAATATCATCACTTGGTTTTGTAATGGAGAAATGTACAAAAATAATTAAGGCATTGTTAAGGGTTGAACTGTGTTGCCCCCATAAAAGATATGTTAAACTTCTAACCCCCCTCCCCCAGCTCCTCAGAGTATGAAGTAGGGTTTCTATAGTAATTAATTAAGATGAGGTCATTATGGTAGGTCCTAACCTGGTACAACTGGGGCCCTTATGAAAGGGGGAAATTTAGACACACACACACACGCACACACGCACACACACACGCACACACACATACATGGAGAAGGCCATGTGCAGATGAAGTCAGTGATGGAGGCTGTGCAGTTACAGGTTAAGTAACACCAACAGCAAACTACCAGAAACTAGGAGAAAAGCATAGAATAGATTCTTCCTCACAGCACTCAGAAGGAACCAACCCTTTGACACAATGACCTCAGACTTGTAGCCTCCACCATATGAGACAATAGATTTCTGTTGTTTAAGCCACCCCCCTGTAGCGCTTTGTTACGGCAGCCTGAGCAACTACAACAGGCCTATTTATTACTTTGGTTCCCCTGAAAGTAGAGACTGAGGAGGAAAAAATGCTTCTAATTAATGTTTGACACTTGTGCTCAGAATGTAAACCTCAATTTCAGAAGCTTCACAATGTTTTGTTAGTATCCTCTTATTTTCCTAGTGGGTTTAGACATAAAAAATAACCAGGCAAACAAAAGGCCTTCAATGAACAATAAAAATCACCACATATTGCCACACCTGGCTAATCAATTATTAGAATTGAATGCATGAGAGGATCTAGGTTTTGTGGGGCTCGAGGTTCACTTAATGGTCTTTATGAGTAGAACATTATAAATAAAATATTGGTTACAAAAGTAAACATTTATTTAGAGTAAAAAAAATTAGGAATTTCAGTCAAGATGGAGGTATAGGTAGACACACTTCACCTCCTTGTGTAACCATAGAAAGAATTACAACCAGATTTCAAAAACAATTAACAATGAGAATCATTGGAAAATTGAGCTATATGGAAATCCAACAACCAAATATTTAAAGAAGCCACATTCATCCAGATGGGTAGGAGGAGCAGACTTGTGGAGATAGGTGGAGAGGCGATGTAGGTTGGACAAGCAGCAGAGTGGCAGAACAGACAGTCCCACAATCACATGTGATGGATAAAAATTGGGAGGGATATCCTGGGAACTAGCAATCCCAACTCCAGACCAGACTGCACAGCCTAGGGTTCCAGAACCCAAAAGACAAACCATTACCTCTTGCTGGAAAAACCAGTGGGGTTTAGGGTGGCAGAAGAAATTGCTGGATTTTTGCCACTTAAAAGGCTCACATGAGGCCCTGGCTGGTGGTACAGTGGATAAGGTGCCAGCCTGAGAACCCAAAGGTTGCTGGTTCGATTCCCATCCAGGGCACATAACCAGGTCTCCAGCCAGGTCGTAGCTGAAGGCAGGTGAAAGGCAACCATACACTGATGTCTCTCTCCCTACCCCTCTCTCTAAAAATAATAAACCAAACCTTAAAAAAAAAAAAAAAAAAAAAGGCTCACATGATGTTAGAATGAACACAAACCCCAGACCACTGACTGGAAGGGTACTAATTACATAAGGGCAGAGGTTGAAGTGACTGCACATGAGTATTACGCTGGGAAAATTTCCAGAAGCCAGGCAGAGGTACTGTCCCCTTTTTGAGCCCTCAGCACAGAGACACAAAGCAGTTAAAATAGGTGGCCCCACCTTGGCAGTTAATTACCTATGGCTCCTCCCCACACAATTTAAAGGTGCCTTTGCTATGTGGGCCACGTTACTAAGACAGGGAGTAAAAGCAGCTCTACCTAATATACAGAAACAAATGCAGAATGTCTGCCAACTTGAAGAGGCAAAGAAATATGGCTCAAATGAAAGAACAGAACAAAGCCCCCAAAAAGAACTATATGAAAGGAGATAGCCAAACTGTCAGATGCAGAGTTCAAAACATCAGTGATCAGGATGCTCAGGGAACTCCTTAAGTATGATTTAAAAATAAATAAATAAAGGAAGAAATGAAGGTTACACAAAGTGAACTAAAGAAAAATATACAAGGAACCAACAGTGAACAGAAGGAAGCTGGGATCCAAATTAACAATTTGGAATGGAAGGAAGAAATAAACATTTAACCAAAACAGAAAGAAGAAATAAGAACGCAAAAAAATGAGGAGAGGCTTAGGAACCTCTGGAACACCTTTAAACATGCCAACATCCAAATCATAGGGATGCCAAAAGGACAAGAGGAAGAGCAAGAAATTGAAAATTTATTTTAAAAAATAATGAAAGAAAACTTCCTCAATTTGGTGAAGTAAATAAACATGCAAGCCCAGGAAGCACAGAGAATCCCAAACAAAATGGACCCAAAGAGGACCACACCAAGACACATCATAATTAAAATGCCAAAGGTTAAAGAAAAAGAGAGAATCTTAAAAGCAGCAAGAGAAGAGAATTACCTACAAAGGAGTTCACATAAGACTTTCAGCTGATTTCTGAAAAGAAACTTTACTGGCAAGAAGTATTCAAAGTGCTGAAAAGCAAGGATCTCCAACCAAGGTTACTCTATGCAGCAAAGTTTCCATTTAGAATGGAAGGACAGACAAAGAGCTTCCTAGACAAGGTAAAGCTAAAGGAGTTCATCATCACCAAACCATTATTACATGAAATGTTAATGGTATTTAGTTAAGGAAAAAAAAAAAAAGAACATTAAAATGACAACAAACTCACAACTATCAACAACTGAATCTGGAAAACAAATACAAAATCAAACTAGGCAAACAACCAGAATAGGAACAGAATTGTAGGTATGAGGATCATTTGTAGTGTTATCAGCTGGGAAGGGGAAGAAGGATAATGGGGGAAATAGTGCAGGAATTAAGAAGCATAATTGGTAGGAATAAAATGGACAAGGAGATGTTAAGAATAGTATAGGAAATGGAGAAGCCAAATAACCTACAGGCACAACTCATTGATATGAACTAAGGAGAGGATTGCTGGAGGAAAGGGGGGTACCTGACAGATGGGGGCAAAGTGGGTAACATTGGGACAACTGTAGCAGCATAATCAATAAAATATACTTTAAAAGTCAGAAAAAAGAAATTCAAACACATTACAAATATTAGAATGATAATAAATACAAAATACCCCTAAATCCAGAACCATATAACATTCTTATTTTTTAAATATCTCACATCTTTTATCATGTTTTTGTTCTACAGATATTGGCTGTATAGTCTTTGATCACCTTCTCATATGACATCAATTCTGTAATATGGCTTTCTATAGAGAGAAAAGAAAATTATCTTCTTCTCTCATGGGTAGTTAGAATCTGTGTTTCATTATTGATAGATAGCATGCATAAAACATGCAATGTTACACATAAATGTACTCACTGCTACAGGGTTGTGAGGCAGAAACATAGGAGTTCTAATACAGTCTATTTCAGATGATTTTATGAAAATAAATTTGAACTGTGTAATTATATATAATGTATTATCAATTGCATTTCTGACAGAAGAGAATGTCTTCCTTGGTGTTAACTGAATCCTCTGCTTATAACTTCACACACCTGATGCTTGGAGTCATTTTCCATAGAATTGTTTCCGGCACTAATTGCAAACCTTGTTTCTCTCTACTCCCCACACACTTTTGGTGCTAGGTGTTGCAGGACACCTTCTTATCCTGATCTGAACTCTGACTCTGGTCCTTCAAGTCACAATTCCTGATAAGCTGGCTGGCTTCAAGGGCATGAAGAGTATCCAGAAGCTATTTCTATACCAGGTCAGCCAGTAATAGCTTAACTACATAAGGAAGTGACTGTGACACTTATAAATATACGTCACTCAACCAGAACTTAATGTGAAACCAACTTAACTTCCCCTGACCTAGACCCCTCCCCACAAATACTCACGTTCACAGTAACACCACTTGCATGCAGTGTGACAGATGGGAAATCAAAGTAGAAGGATAATGGACTTAACCAGTTGCCATGAAAGCATTTTACTTTTGCAAAGTTCACAAAAATCTATAACTATGTGAATGTGACAGGATCCATCCCAGGGCCTTGGAAAGAATCTATACATGAGAAGGGCATTGAAGCTTAAGTTTCACTAATTTCATGGTAAACCTGTCTTTCGCAATGCTAAATGAATGATCTAATCATTCATCACAGGTCTGTCTGTCCCTTATACATTTAATTTTTTATTATTTGTGTTTTGGCAGCAGGAAATAAAGTTTAGTTGATCCTTCTGGGGCAAATGGTAGGCTGTGGTGAAATGGAGAGTGGGTCAATGAGAGGAACAGTTAGAAGAGCTGGAGAGTGATGGCGTAGCTGGAAACAATAAGCTACAAGTTCAGAATAAGCTTTTATGTCTATTATTAAGGATGAAGGATACCTTCAAAGGCAATAAAACATCAATCTGATTTTTAACCAAAGGAGTCAGAGAACTTGGTTTTGTTCAATCCAGAAAAGTTTGTACCCACTGAAAGTTCATTTGAGCTTTACAAAGCTATTACTTTGTAACTTATTTTCACATGGGCCTCAGACCAAATGATTTTCTTAAGATTGTTTATAAATGGAAGGTTTATTTTTAGTAATAAAGATAATAAATTAGAAAATTCCTAAGTCTGTATAGTGATAACAATGGTAATATTATCAGTGATATTGTCATAGTGAAAATAACGATAATGCTAGTTTGTGGGCTCACTGAATTTTGTTTGGGTCTGTATTTTTTTATTCAACTAAAGCCATCAATGTTAAGGTAAAAACAGTTCTTGGTTATTTGGTAAATTTTGTTATATTAAATGAAATGTTCTTTTGGTTAATAATTAATTTGCCTCTATAGATCTTCAGGTAGATGAAGGCAGAGAAGTAAATTTTCAAAGGAATTAGCACGCAATCTATTTTTCAGTGAGTATGAAAACAAGTGATCTGATAGATCAATAAAAGTAGTGAGGACTCGAACAGGCATTAACTTTGGTCCAAGAAGCTAGAGATTACTTAGGTGTTCTTCCTAACAAGAAGTACCTGCTTCAGGTTTACTGGGCTAAAATTGAGGGGTCCACAGGGCTGTGTTCCTTTTCTGCAGACTGTAGGAAAAAATTCATTTCCTTGCCTTTTCCAGATTCTAGGGATTGCCCATATTCTTGGCTTGTGACCCCTTTATTTCCAAAACCAGCAATGTAGCATTTCTTCCATGGGCATGTGCCTTTCTGACTATAGCTGGGGAAGGTTCTTCATGTGTAGGTTTCATGTGACTAGATGGGGCCCAAGTAACTCCGGCTAGTCTCCGCATCTTAAAATCCTTAACTTAATCACATCTGTAATGTCCCTTTGCCATGCAAGGTAACATATTCACAGGTTCTGGGGATTAAAACACAGACTTTAGGGGGCCATTTTTCTCCCACCGCATTTCCCTAGGGAATGTATAATATGGGTCAGCAGCCTTCCCACTCAACTGCAAGGACCATTCTATCGAATATTCTCATTCTTAACCCTCCAAATGGAGACATTTTCCAACATGATGGTGTAAGAGTAAGGTAGATGGAAACGGCCTTTCTCTTTAAAAATTAATAATAATAATAATAATAAAAGATCATTGGTGAGAACTCTTTTTTTAAGAACTCTTAAGGGTTATATTTTGTTTAAGTTGAGTGGCTATCTAGCCTGCACATGATACCCCCTTTGGTTATTATTTGTCTGCCTTGATTTTCACTGCCTATTATACAATAAAAGCAAGGAAGATCAAAGTCCATTTTCAGACTCCTGGGTGGTCCATTTCCCTTTATTGCTACTTGATCATTTTGTCTTTCATAATTTTGCCCAAATATTTGCAATTTGGGTGGGGACCAAAGTTTACCAGTCAACCCAGAATTCTTGTTACCTGTATGCTATTATTCAGCTTGCAAATAACAAACTTCCTTTGAACTTTACATATCAAAGAAAAATCACTTTCTTTAGACTCAGTGACAGTCACTCAGCATGCCTGGAAAGAGAGATCCAGCTGAGATCTTCTGGCAGACTGTTATCTATTGACTGAAGACTTTTTTTAGAAAATGATTAGTTTTAGATAGGTGTTGGTCTAGGCTAAGTAATCCTTTCTTTTTATGCATTATGATTAAGACTGTTTACAATCAAGACACTGACCTCTAACTTATTCTTCCTTTTAATTGTTTTGTTAATTGTTACACACACATTATCCTACAATCAAGGCTGTTCTTTGTACACTACAACAACAATTGAACAAATCAATGAATGAACAAATGAGACAATGTGTGGTAGATAAGTGCAAGTCTATCAAATCTTGGCTCCATCAATAATATTTCAATGGCCTTGGGTTGGTTAGCTTCCCTGGACTTCAGTTTCCTCATCTAAAAAATGCAGACAATAATATTTACACTGTGAGTTTATTGTAAAAATTTGAGATAATATATGTAACACCCTTAAAACAAAGAAACTAGTAGTAAATCTCTCTCAAAAGGAATCATTACCCAGCATTTTGCTCTTTGGGGATTACACAGCTAACTCTCAATAATCTGCATGTGGATTATTCTCTTTGCAAACTGGCTTCAGCAAAATTTTGAAAATGAGTAGATTTTTCCCATGAACTCTTCCCTTACTCTTGGCTGACTTCCCACTACCAATCTCGTGTGTGTTTATAGAATGCAAACAATTTAATCCTAAACTATGTATTACATTAGTATAAAGGTAAATTTGCGGCCACAAATGGAATACATTAAAAAACCAAACACTTATGACATTTGGGTTCTCTAACTTGCTGTTCCTTGCCAAGTTTGCTGAACAAGCCAGATGTGAACATTTTAATTTTATTATATTAAGGGGGGGAGGGGGGGACAGGATATCCTGGCCAAATAATTGTAAGGTTTTGTAAGTTTTTTAAATGTAATACTCTTAGATCATGTCTATGTATAAATACCAGTATTAATTTTCATCAAATAGCTTTTCTGACATCTAAAATGTTTGCTGCTGCTGACTTAGTCACGATCATCGGATCAGTCACACCTGACCTCAGGCCCTTCTCCAGGGCCCTGGGGAGGAAAGTCATGCAATCGCAGCCGGCTGATGAGTTATCATCAGCCATCCCATGGAGCTGAATCCCATAGGTTCATGAAAAAGGAAGGTTGACGCCATGGGGAAAAGGCTGAAATGTAAATAAATGGGAATGGTGACTAATGATGGTAAAATTTTGAAAATGAAAGTCTTAACTGACAGTCTGGAAGGGTAAGGCATTCCACTTCCAAACCAAATTAAAGACGTTGCACTGCCAATACATTACCAGAGGCTAATGGATAAAGATTTAAAAAGAAGGAAAAAATTATACTAAAGTATTCCTGGTTTGTTCAGGGAGAAGGAAAAAAATGAACAAAGGAAAAGAAGGCCAAGACCAAGTGCCCTTCAGTGGGAGGAGCACGGATGCGCTTCAGCATCACGAGCAAACCCCACCTCGTCCATCTAGGCTGGCTGGTCCACACTGGCAAGGAGGAACAGGTTGCTTATCATGGGCTCACTCTTCTTTCCCTTTTTAACAACTGTATTGTGATAAAGTTCACATACTATAGAAGTCACCCATCTAAAGTATACAATAGTGTTCATTATATTTTCAGATATGTTCAACCATCCCCACAGTCAATTTTAGTGTTTTCATCACCTCAGAAAGAAACTTTGTGCGCTTTAGCTATGACTGCCTGTTTTCCTATTCTTTCCCCAGCCCCAAGCAACCACTGATCTACTTTTAGATTCTCCAGTTTAGCTTATTCTAGGCATTTCATATAAATGGAATCATATAATGTGGTGTCTTGTGTCTGGCTTTTTTTTTTTTTTTTCCTTTTTTTGAGTGGCCAAATATTCTGCTGCATGGATAGACCACATTTGTTGATCCGTTCGCTAATTGATGAATAATTGGGTTATTTCTACCTTTTGGTTCTTATGAATATTAGGAATAAACCTTTATGTCTAAGTCTTTGTGTGGACATACATTTTGACTTCTCTTGTATATATACTTAGGACTGGAACTACTGGGCCATGTAGTAATTTTATGTGTAACCATTTGAGGAAACCCCAGGATGTTTTCCGTAGTAGCTGCACCATTTTCACATTCCACCAGCAGTTCTATCAGGTTTCCCCACAACTTTGACCGTCATCTACTTTCATCATGTGGCATTAAATGGCCTCTTCTACTTGATGAAAGAGGTAAAATAAAAACATAGAATTTATATTTGGGACAAAAGAACCTAGTATTATTAGTATTCTAAGAAATGCTTATTTTCTACACCATGGTTCTACTATAACTGTGAGCTGACTTTTCTTTGGCCTATACTGTAATGACTTGGATGGTCAAAGGAAAATCTAATGGTAGGTATAAAATACATGAAAAAATAGTGCCTAAACCACCACTTAAATAATAAACAGCTCAAAGTCCCCCCCACCACTGTGAAGTGGCAAACTTTAACTCATCCTTTGGTCCTCGGGTGCTTTCCCTCATTACCACGGGGCAAACCTCCCCTAGCACTGCTACTCCTTGCAATGTAACATTCACCAGAGTTTATTTTCATACTAGATTGATGTCTGTCTTGTCCTCTAGTCTGTGAGGCACTGGGGCAAAGTGACCATGGCTATATTTCTCACACATCCCCAGGGTCTAGCATATGTGTGCACTTCATAAGTATTTGTTGAAAGAAGGAACAAGGAAGGTTTTACACTAGAGTCTTCCTGCTTACTAGACTTTTTCAGTGAGTGTGAATAAATTAGGCTTTGCCAAGGCATTTGCTTTGCTTAAATGCAAAAAGCCCAAGCTGCATTTTAGCTTTTTGACACGCTCCCAGAGCAGGCTTATTTTACCAGCAAACTTCTCCCTGCATCAGCTAACACTAAGGTGTGCGTTCAACACTTGTCTAAAAACTATTCTAATCTTCCCTGACACAGGCCAGAGAGTAGCTGAAACAGCTCTGCTGACATTTGGGAAGCTCTGGTTCTGTCAGTCATTTTCTGTTCTTTATGATTTTTTTTTTTTCCCCAAAGGAAAAAGCTGTTTTCCTGTGTGTGAGAACACTCTCTTCTACCTAATAATGCTCAATTGCCTTTCTCTTTCCTTAGTGGGGGCGGGGGGTGGGGGGAATCTGTCGAACCGAGATCAGAGCTATATGTCAAAGTGTCTCATTCTGTATAGATATGCAGTTATCAGATCAGGGGAGAAAGGCTTGCCTTTCATAAAAACAACTCATTTTTAACCAATATGACTGTAGAATTTATATGAATGCAGTTATCTGTATCAAATGTTTTGGCATTTGTACTTCTTAAGCTCCCACCATTTTTAAAAAGATTATATTTATTATTTTTAGAGAGAGGGGAAGGGAGAGAGGCAGAGAGGGAGAGACATCAATGTATGGTTGCCCTTCACCTGCCTCCAGCTACAGACCTGGCTGGAGACCTGGCTTGCAACCTGGTTATGTGCCCTGGCTGGGGAATCGAACCAGCAACCTTTGGGTTCGCAGGAGGGCAGGCGCCCATTCACTGTGCCACCAACCAGGGCTAAGCTCCCGCCATTTAAACAATGACTTGCAACATGAGGCTTTCTGGAACCAGGTCTTGGCTTCCTCCCATTCCATGCTTACTCCGCTGTCCTGCACCGTGTCCAGCACAATGCCCGGCGTAGGGAAGGTACTAAATTCACAACACCGTTTCTACAAAACAGCCACAACCAAAGTGACTTTATCATTTCCCTTAATGCTACCACTTACCAGTCCCATTACCTAAAAGAATAGCCACCCAGCTCTCCCTCTTCTATTCATCCTCAGGTCATATCTTAGATGCCACTCTCTCAGGCCACTCAGTCCTTTAGGCCACTTTAGCAGAGCTTTTGATAAGTCTTAACAAGTTGCAAGCATTTGCATAGCATTTGTGTGTATATATTAGTTAATTTAATTCTCATAACAATTCAATCAGGGTTATTCCAAGTTTACAGAAGAGGAAATGGAGGCATTGAACCCAAGCAGTCTGAGTCAGGATCTATGTTGTAACCAGTTTCTTCAATGTCTTTTTATCAAACGCTCCCCTCCCCCAACACACACACAAACAAACCAGTAACTGGTAGACTCTGATTGGACAGGGTCAATCCTACCCAGTCTATGCTGTTCCCCAACCCTGAGCCCAGCACCTGCCACAGAGAAGGTGCATTCATGGATGGGCTCTGACTTCCAGAAAACAGATGGACAAAGGAACTTCAAGAAAAAAAGCAATCTGTACTTGGGTCCCTGGATTGAAGGGACTTTGTACTTGATGCCCTGCATCAAGAGATACACCTATGAGGAGCCCACCTGGAGAGCCATAGTTTGCCATGTCTATGACAAAGCCAGGCTCCTACAGCGCCGTGTGGCAGGGGCTTCAGAGCCAGCGGTAACCTTCTCAGGAAGCAGAAGACATGTGATCTCCAAATCTGGGTACGCATGTCCCCATATCTGTGCTGACACTGACCATTGAGTGAGTTCCAGGAATGATGCTCAAGAAGGTAGCAATTCATAATAAAAGAGCTGACATCTATTAGGCTCTCCCCTAGTGTTCCAGAAAACTCCCACTGTGAGCTCAGGCCCTCACAACAATTCTTCAAGGAATTTGAGAGCATAAGGGAACGCTCCACAAGGGCAGCACTGTGTCCCCAGTACCTGGCCTGGCTCAGTGTGGCACAGCATGGGTGCCAAAAAACCATTTGTCACGTGAACTTCATGGATAAGGACACTGAGGCTGAGGCATTCCAATGGCACAGTGTCAGCAGGAGGCTGGCAGGCGGCGCCATTGAGGTTTCAATGGAAGGCTCTGCTGCTAAGCCATGCTCTTCCGGCATTCTACACTTACTCTACACAATTTCTCATTCCCGAGCATCTTCTTGCTAGTGTTGGAGTCTTGAGGGTTCAGGGGTGACTACCATGACATCCAGGGCCAAAATGTGACCCTTAAAAGTTGTACTTCGGTGGTTTGGGCTAGCTGTAGATGTCAGCGGTAGAATGGGCCTGTGGAAACCAATCTGAGGGGCTGGTGTCTCTCCTCCCCATGGTACCTCAGGCCTGTCTCTCCCTTATTGTCACTGTCCACAGACACGCAAAAGTCAAAGGGCTCTTTTCGCATCCTCTCTTTTCCTGGGTATCCCTGTCAGCAGGTTCGCTTCTCTTCCTGAATATTTGCGCACCACCTATATCTCCTATTAAATGCACTGCTTCCAGGGCTGACTTTCAGGCTGGCTTCAAAGACAGGCTGTCCTGTACAAGCGTTACCCTGCGGCCGTGCACTACCTTTTAAAGGCCCAGAGAGCTGCTGAAGTGTGAAGTGACGTATCTTTTACAAATCACTGACCTCATTTCACTGCATAAAAATGCTGGGCTCCTTATTTATGTGGACCGCTTATCTCCTTGTTATCAGTCTCGGAGAGAAATTTTCATCTGCACACTTTTCATTACATATTTTTGAGATTCTATTTCTGTTAGTTGCAAAAAAAAAAAAAAAAAAAAAAAAAAAGCCAGCAATCTGTGAAAGCATTGTGGATAACCAGGGAAAAGATAAACTATTCTAATTAGTTATAGAATAGGTGCTATCAAATGTTAAGTTGATGAGTCTTTTTGCCTACAAGGTCTTTTATTGTTTGGGGTTTCTGTCTGTCTGAATGTCTGTCTGTCTGTGAGGCCAGTAGTAGGTACAGAAGCTCCGCTAACAGCTGATTCGGTGAGCCCTGGCTCTCAATTTACACATTGGAAAATGGGTAGCAGCTAAGTTCAAAAATATGCGACTAGGTAAGAAGCTGACTATGTCAGCCTTATATGTTACTGAGTGAGACAAGTAGTCACTGTATGGCAGCAGTTGAGGCCCATACTAAAAACAAGCTAAATTTTAACACTGTCAGGTCAGATTTGTTACCTTAGCTCATAGACTGTTGATCTGAGAATTAAAAACATACAGTGAAATCAAATGTGGAGCAGGCAAAACTGAAGAGACAGACGATACTGAAATAGACTGAAATAGAAACTGCATTTGATTTAAAATGTCAGTACTGCCACTTTTTGCTGTGTGTCCTCTATCAAATCACTCAGCCTCTCTGAACCAAAATTTCTTCATCTCTAAAAGCTTAATGATACTCACACCACAGGGTTGTGGCAAGGGCAAAATGAGAGAAAGTTAACAAAAGCACCGGTGCCCCCACCCACTCTACTTAAGCTGCAAGTTCACCTTAGCCCCCTGGGGGCTTCAGCTGGTGGCAGGATAGGTCCCGCAAGACCTATGTCCCGCTCTTGGCTTTCTGCATCTTTTTCTCAGCCTCAAGTAACTTACAGTTTGTAGTTCCCACTTCCTCAACATTCTTAAGTGGTCTTGTGTTTGCCAGTCAGAACGTGGGTAGAAATGAATACATATTGCTGAAATACATGAATTCAGGCAGGGGGAGAGAAATGCTGGTTCAGATCGTTTTTGCCAACCATCATACTATGCACATTTTGGTATCTTATGGCAGCCTCCAACATCTGTGTAGTTCGGGCAGCCTTGACATTTTACCATCTCACACCCTGTCATGAGTCATCAATGAAGAGCCACAGGAGAGCAGGGTGGAATGGCACAGAGGTTAAGTGCACTTGCCAACATAGGACTGCGGGCCTCCCCAAACATCCTTATGTCTCGGCCACCTCATCTATGAAATAGGGAAAGGAAAAGTACTTCCTTCTTAAGTAGTTAATGTTAATATTTGTTATGGACTGGATGTTTTTGTCCCCCTCAAATTCAAATGTTGAAATCCATTAGAAGGTGGGCATTTTGGGGATGATTGGTCATGAGGATAAAGCCCTCATGAATGGGATTAGTGACCTTATAAAAGAGACCCTGAGAGAAGATGGCTGTCTATAAAGTAGGAAACAAGCCCTGACTAGAAACCCAATTTGCTAGTCCCTGGGTCTTGGACTTCCCAGACCCTAGGACTGTGAAATCTGTTTGTTCTTTAAGCCATCCAGTCTATAATCTTTTTATTATAGCAGCCCAAACTGACTTGGACCATCTTAATATCAACATTAATATTATTTTAGCTTTGTGGGCTTGGGAAATTTACTTATTCAGACAGATTGGATTCTACAAAGCACAGAAACCACTCAAACAAGGTCAAGTAAAAGATAATCATGAAGAGATATGATAGAATCTCAAGAAAATGTAATGCAAGAGTACAGCCAAGATTCACGGGAACTGGAAAACCATCTGTCCTTCTCTCTCTCTCCCCCCTCACGTGTGCACACAGATAGAGAGAGACACAGCGCTTTTCATGACTGTTTCCCTCTCCACATTTGCCCCATTCTCAGCACAGCAGATCGGGGTCCTCTCCTTCTCGTGATTATGGCTCCTCTGCACAACTTCAACTGGTACTAGCCTGCTGTGGGCCAATTCTAGTCCTGGCTCTCCTGGGCCTGATGTTTAATTTTTATAGCCATGTCACCATAGGAACTGCATTTCTTAGTCAAATTCTAGAGAGAAGATGACTGGATTTTGGCCAGATTATGGGTTGGCTCTTTCAGGTTAAGAAATGGAGCCTCCTGGTCTATTGGCTGGCGTGGGTCACATGGTGCTAGAATTACTCTGTCTCTGGCATGTGAGTAAGGCCCATTGAGCTAAAAGAAGATTTACCATAAGCAAGAATTTCAGATTACAAATTTTACTTTAAGAAAGGTGCTGAATTTTAATTTTCATAGAAAAATCTTTTCATAATACATTACTCATTTCCCTGTCTTATAAAACTTTTTTCTGATAAAAATACATATTTTACAACTTCTAGAGAACATACAAAAAAAGAACATTAAAAATAAAAGTTAATCTCAATCTCCCTCCCTAAAATTTAACCTGGTTAACATTTTTATATATTTCTCCTCCTTTCCCTAGCATTTTTCCATGATGAAGTTATAATTACTATTTTGTAACATAGTTTTGCTTGGTTTTGGTTTCCTAGCAAAAATTCTGAAATAAAGGTTCAAGATCACATAATTTATTTTGAAGGTGAGCCCAGGAAACACCAGTAGGAAAATGGCGAAGGAGCCAGGGAAGGGTAATGTTCCAGTCACTACTGCTGTGTAACAAGTAACTTTTTAGTCGTATGGAATAATAGCATTATGTTTTGCATACAATTTTGTACATCAGGAATATGTAAAGAGCTCAATTGTGACAGGTTGTCTGAGCCTGCAGGCATGTCAAGTCTCTTTGTGCTGCTTGTTCCAGATGGCCCACTTTCAGGGCTGGCAGTTAATCCTGACAGTCTGCAGGGTGCTCCGTTTGGTTCGTGGACCAGAGCATCTGCATTTGGGCTCTGTGGCACAGCAGCTGCACTCTAGTCAGACTTCTTACCTGCCGACCGACTTCCCCAAGAGTGAGTGTCAGAGAACCAGGCAGAAGCTGATGGCCTTTTATAGTCTAGCCTTGGAAATCGTATAGTGTCAGTACTGCCATACTATTTTGATCAAGGTCATCATAAGCCCACCAGGGGAGGGGACATAGATCCTACCACTTAATGGGAGGAAAGTCAAAGAATTTGGGGCCTTTAAAATAATCATTACAGGAAGGAAATGAATAGATTTTGTGTAATTAAACCATCCGCACTGTGTTGCAACTAGGGCTGAGTTCTGCTGGGGAACTCTTGGAAACGGTATAGAAAACATCTCAAATTTGTCCCTAAGGAGGGCCGAGGAAGCTGAAACATTTAACCATAAACTTTACATCAGCAATTACTTAGGGCTGGGAAGTTTGAGGAAGGAACAATCATTTCTCTAGGATTTGATGGGCACTCCCCTAGCAATGACTCTAGCACACTGCCTGGCCAGAGGAAAGCTTCAGGCAGAGATTCACGTGGTCAAAGTAGACAGCCTTTCAGGAATGGAGATCTGTACAGAGTTGAATGTCAAGGGGTTCTGAGGATGGTCCTGCACGCTCTCCTGCCACGTATCTAAAGGATTTTTCTTGCCATTGAATATTCTTTGTGAGAACTTTTAATTGCTACATTCATTTTTAGATTTTATTTTATTTTTGATTTTATTATTTTTAAGACTTTATTTATTTATTTTTGGTGAAAGGGGAAAGGAGGGAGAAACATTGATGCGAGAGAGAAACATCCGTTGATTGCTTTCTGTATGTGCCCTGACCAGGGATGGTACCCACAACCCCCGGCATGTTGCCTGACCAGGAATTGAACCAACAATCTTTAGGTTTGCAAGATGATGCCAACCAGCTGAGCCACACCAGCAGGGGGTAGATAGATATTTTATTGTTTAATTAATATCCCTGTGCATAAAGCTAAGGGGTGTACAAAAGGACATGCCACCATGTCAATTAAAGCCACTACAGTCTCTAACTTTAGACCAATTATTCACTTCCTAATTTCTCTCGTTTGCTCCTTTGCTTTACACCAAACTTGAACCTCTCCCCCAACAATTCCTTTTCAATTCTTCACTAGGCAGATAACCTGATCTGTATCAGTGGTGAAATAGAAAAGAATGAGATGGTCAACCTCAACTTTGTCCTTTCCTACCTACCCACCTTTCTACATCTAATCTCTTTCTCATTTTCCTCCAATCTCAGAAGGGGAGGAGTCCTTCCTTCAGCTCTAGACCAACCCTCATTCTCCCTTCCTCCACATGAATCTCCGCCCCAACCCCACTTGAGCCCTTCCTGGCTTCTCCTAGATCTTACCCTGTTTACTTTCCCTCTCTCTACCCTTTATTTTCAACCTCTCACTCACTCTTTGATCCTCCCCTCCTCCCTGTGAACATGCCCAAGCCTTTCTGCAGGCTAAGATCATATGCCTTTACCCACCTAGCAACTGTACCATTTCTCTCCTCACTCCCCATGCATTCCATACTGCACTGCCTTTGAGTTTCTGCCTCTACCAGCCTTCTGAAACTGTTCTTGCCATAGTCGCCCGTCAACAACCAATTGCCTACTCTGGAGGATAAGTCCCAGTTCCTGGTTCTTAGACCCCTGCTCCTGATGAGTCACCAAGAGCTTTCCTCTTTCTGAAAGCTCTGTCCTCTTAGCCTCTATGGCTTTGACTGCACTCTCCTGATTAACCATACCTTAAGAATGTTCTTTTTTTGGCCACCCTTCCTTCGGCTAGTCTAAAATGTTGCTGTTTCCTGTATAGTACTTGTTTTTGCCTACATTTTCTCCTGAGGTGATCTTATCCTCTTTCATGTTTCCAATAATATTATCTACAATCCTTTGTCTAAAACTTCAAACAGATGGCTTCAGAATCCAGAATTTTTCAGATTTTGGAAAGGTAATAAGGAGCATATACTGAAAATTATGCCCTGGCTGGTGGCACAGTAGATAAAGCACCAGTCAGCGAACCCAAAGGTCTCTGGTTCGATTCCCCAGCCAGGGCACATAACCAGGTGGAGACAAGCCAGGTCTCCACCCAAGTCCCCAGCTAGAGGCAGGTGAAAGGCAACCATACATTGATGTCTCTCTCCCTCTCTGCCTCTCCCTCTCCCTCTCTCTAAAAATTATAAATAAAATCTTAATAATAATAAGAAGAAAACTACATACTGGTTCCAGTAGAGTCCATGACATCACCTTCTAATCAAACACACGAATACTTTTGAAGCAAAACACAAATATTCACAGTAAGTAGAATTTTTAAAGGGGCTATAAATAGTATGTACAGGTCAGGTTTTGTACTATAAGTAGTATATTCAGCTCAAGTATTGGTGTCAAAAGTGCTCGGATCAGGTCAAATTTTGCCTCCAAATAAACATTTTAAAGAATTTTGATTTTTAGTGTTCTTCTTCTTCTTCTTCTTTTTTGGCTTTGGAAATTGTAAGTAAGGAATTACAGTCCACTACCACCAGGGTACTGATATAGCTCCCTAATTTTTATTACCAGGTCACAGTTTTCTCTGGAGCTGTAGCCTTGCTATCCAAAAGCCTGCTAGGTATAGCTGCCTGGATGTCTTACAGACACATCACACTCAAGTCATCCAAAGCTGAATGTTGTCCCCTCACTCCAAGGTCTGGCCCTTTGAGAAACAGACTCTGGAACATCTGTGCACAGATTTATGGGGAGTGCCCTAGGGTCCAGCACCTGGAAGCCAGTGGTTGGGAGCGGGCAGTTGAATTAGGCATAGAGAGAAGCTCAGGTGTGATGCAGACAAAATAAAGGTCTCAGTTGATCTTTAGGAAGATCTGGGGCTGAAATGTCCCTTCAAGTTTTCCTGAGTTGAGATAAAGGGGGCTTAGTTTTTGTGCTTCTACATTAACCAATCATTGAATACGGGCTGCCCCTGCAAAGGGAACTGACCTTGAGCAAAGTGGCTCTCCAGGGCCAAAGAAGACTCAACTGGGGGCCATCACTGCCATTACCTCTGGAGGCTAAGAGAATGGTGGCTTCCGCCTCACAGTACCCACTGCAGGCTGTTCTCCTGGTTTCTCTGTCTGCCACCTGCTTAGGCACCCAAGTTAATAGCTTCCAATAGTTCTGGACTCCTCTCCATCCTTTATCATTTCCAGATCCAATAACTTATCCTGTCCTGCCAACTTAGTCTCCCAAATATATGTTAAAAATCTGCTTCATTTTCTTTATCCTATGTCTAATACCCTAATTCAGACTCATACTCTTTGTTGCCTGCTTTACAGAAATTGTCTTCTTCCTACCTGTATTCCTTCCTTCCAGTCTTTTCCCAATTACATTCATTTCATGTATATGCAGTAGAATGAACTATCCAAAATCCCAGACCTGGACAGGGCATTCCACTGCTAAATATTTTGTAATGGCTCACCATTTCTTACAGTAAATGTCTTTACCCTGTTGTACAAGGGCTGCCCAGCTCCCCTCAGCTCCTGTCCCAATGCTGACTGTATTAGCATCCTCTCCACTGCATACTCTTCCCCTCCTGCATGCTATGCTGCTTCTTGTCTCCATGCTTTTGTTCCTGTAGTTGGTCCTCTCTGCCCAGGTGCCCTTCACCCCCTCAACCCATCCAAAAAGACTTGGCTTAGCTATCACTTGCTTTGGGGACCTTGTCTAACCATCCATCTCTAGTCTTGGTTGGGTGCACCTTCTCTATGATTCTAATATCCTATCTATACATCTACCATTGTACTTAGCATACTGTGTTATAATTAGATATGTTGCTTTTCCACCAGGCTATCCAAACACCAGGACACCAGTCTAATCTTTTCACCCTTCTCATCTTACACAGAAGTAGGGACATAGTTGGCTCTCAAGAAAAGCCACTTCTTGAAGCCCTGGCTGGTGGCACAGCGGATAAGGCACCGGCCTGTGAACCCGAAGGTTGCTGGTTTGATCCCCCAGCCAGGGCACATAGTCAGGTCTCCAACCAGGTCCGTAGCTGGAGGCAGGTGAAAGGCAACCATACATTGATGTCTCTCTCCCTCTTTGCTCTCTCCCTTCCCCTCTCTCTAAAAAAATAATAAATAAAATCTTAAGAAATAAAAGAAAAGCTTTTTGAATGAATGAATACATTATAACAATGATGATGATATCCATTGTTTGTTAGTGTGCTGGGCACTATGTTAAGGCAGTCACACTAATTTTCCCATTTTATCCTTAAATACCTCAGTGAAGAAGGTACTATTATTCTCATTTTCCTGATGAAGAAGCTGAGGCTCTGGGGGCTTAATTAACCTGCTTAAAGTCACACTGCTGGTAGGTGATAGAACTGGGATTTGAATCTAAGTATGCTTAATGTCAGAGTGTAAGTTCTTAACTACAGTACAATGTGGCTTCCAGGAGCCAGTGAGCATCAACCCACAGCCCTGAAGGTTCAAAGGCTCTTGGGAACCAACACCTAATAAAAGGAGGTTTAGAAGGTCAGTGTTTAGTTCAAAGTTTAAAGCATGAGATTCTCCTACAAAGTGAATACCTATAAGATGTTTACTATTAAAAATAAAACAAAATAGAAAATAACATGTTTGTAAGATTGTGGAAAAAATGGGAACCTTTGTGTACTGTTGGTGAATACCTAAAATGGTGCAGCCACTATGGGCAATAACATGGCAGTGCCTTGAATAAATGAAAACAAAATCGTTATATGATCCAGCAATTCTGCTTCTGGGATAATCCAAAACAGTCTGTGCTCTAATAGAACTTATACTTCTAGAGGTAAGAGCAGACAAAAATAAGCAAATGAAATAAAATGCTTACAAATCAAGAAAATGGTATGAAGAAAACAAAGAAAGCATGGACTTAAAATATATTTTAACATCCATATTCATAGCATCATCACTTGCAATAACTAAAAAGTGGAAGCAACCCAAAAGTCCGCAGATAGATGACTGGATAAACAAAATGTGGTATATACATAAAATGGAATACTACTGAGCCTTAAAAAGGAAGAAAATTCTGATATGTGCTACAACATGGATGAACTTTGAGCACCTTATCCTAAGTGAAATAAGCCAGTCACAAAAAGACAAATACTGTATGATTCCACTTATACGAAGTACCCAAAATAGCCAAATTTAAAGAGACAGAAAGTGATACCATTATTCCTTAGAGCCAGAAGAAGGGAAAATAAGAGTTATTGTTTATTGGCCAATTTTGCAAGAAAAAAAAGTGTTCTGTAGACAGACATTGACACTGGTAACACAATGTACATGATTAGTAAAGATGGTAAATTATACATTATGTATAATCTATCACAATTCCAAGGAAGAAAAGAAAGGAGAGAAAAGAAAGAAAAGAAAAGAAAAGAAAAGGAAGAAAGAAAGAAAGAAAGAAAGAAAGAAAGAAAGAAAGAAAGAAAGAAAGAAAGAAGGAAAGAAAGAAAGAAAGAAAAAGAAAGGAAGGTATAAACGAAGGAAGGAAGGAAGGGAGGAAAGGAAAGAAAAGGAAAGGAAAGAAAGGTTGTATACCTGATTAGCAGCATTGCAGATCTCCGGCTCCTGGTCCAACACCCTCCCATTTATATAGGCTGGCTCCTATCAGAGCACACTCTATTAACTATATTTTACAACCATCTCCTTTCCCAGAAGAGGAAATCTTTCTAGGGTATATCAAAAAGAGATCATGCTTATTTTAGAATTAGAAGACAGTTTAGAGTTTATTGAAATACACGTCTTCTGTACCAGTCAGGGTGCAGATAGGGCTGACATAGGCAGGAAGTCATTGCTGTCCTGGCATATTCCGGGTGAGGGGGAACGAGTAGTCACCGGAACTTGGAGAGCTGAGGTTGCAGGACAGGAAACGACCTTTTGTAGAGGAATGGGGCTGTTGCCATGCACTGCTAACAACAACAACAAGAAAAAAGAGCTAATCAAATAAATATGCCTTTCTCTGATCTTCTGCTAGTTCCTCCCATTGGTTGACCCCATCTGGAAGTCAGGGGGCAAAAGAACCCACTGAGGCCATTCATAAAGACCCAGGACATAGAGCAGAGGCAGAAGGCAGAAAATGGATCTGGAGGTGACTTCATTGTACTACTCTTCATTTTAGAAGTGAAAGCACCCAGACTCAAGGAATTAAGTGACTTGCTTAAGGTCTTCCCGTGATAAACATGGGACTAGCATGGTATTTATGACCCAATAAAGCATCTACCCATGCATCAGTAAGGAATGAAAACAGTTGTTTAAATCTGGAAAATTTGCACAAACCAAACAAATATCTAAAGTTTTGTTTTAAAAAAGAAGGTAGTACGCACAGTTTCCAGAGAATTGGCACTCCTTAGGAGCCTTTATTCTATGAATTTTGCAAGCCTGGTTCAACTCATGTGATGAAGGAAAAATTTTAAGATCATGAGTTTTCTTTCTGCTTCTGTCCCAATGATCACCACAGTGTATGAGACATTTAGAAGAACGTAAAGCAGAGTATAACTTATAAATGCTTAGTTAAATAAAATAAGATAGCTAAGTCAAAGAAAATTGCTGAAAAGATTCAGACTTGGATCCTCAAACAAGGATTTTTTATAATTAAAGAACCATGAGACAACTTTTCATACTCCTAGAAGTTCACAAGATGCTACATTAAAAAAAAAATTTTATATGACAGGACTTTGAACAGCAAAATATTGAAACTTTAGGAAAATAAGATAAGAATGGTACTTCTTTTCCATCAAGGAAGTCACCAGTTGAGCATAGTAATTAAGAATCCAAGTTCAAAAATCAAATTTCTTGCATTTAAACTTGATTCCATCACTTATTAGCTGCATGACATGGAACAAGTGACTTCACTTCTCTTTTAAAGACCTGGTTTTCCCATTTGTGACATAAGACTAATTGTACCACTCCATCAGGGTGTTGTGAGGAATGGATGAAATTATATCTATATAGAAAACTTAACATGTTTCTTCTCTGGCACATGCTAGACGCTTAAAAAGCACTAGCTGCTAGTATTATGGCATTAAATATTCTCTTTGCTCCCAGAGGCTAGTTACCACATTGAGTAACTAATTTCTCACAGTTCTTCTGCTGACATTGCTCTATTGTTCTGTTAAGACCACCATGAAGTCCAAATGAATTATGACAGTCATAATTATGAAGGTGTATCTTAAGTTGAAAACAGTGGCTGGTAATGTTGAATTTGATGAGGCAATGGGAGGACAATTGAAAAGAGAAAGAAAAAGAGGTATAGAAGAAGAAGAGAGAGCCCAAAAGGTAGATCTTACTTAAAAAATAAAGAAAAGAAAAAAGAAAAGATTTCATTTATTTATTTTTAGAGAGAGAGGAAGGAAAGGAGAAAGAGAGGAAGAGAAACATCAATGTGTAGTTGTCTTTCGTTTTACATGCCCCCAATTGGGGACCTGGTCAACTACCCAGGCCTATGCCCTGGCCAGGAATCAAATCAGAGACCTGTTAGTTCATAGGTCAACATGCAATCCACCGAGCCACACTAGCCAGGGCTAAAAGGTAGCTCTTTTGAAGGGTGAGGAAGAGAGGATACGTCGATCTGCATCCATGGTTGATCCCAGGATGCGTAGCTAGCTGCATGTTGGGTCAAGGCAGAAAAGTCCACTGAAATTAGCCTAAATGCTTAATGCAGAGATGATACTGCCATACTAAGGATGCCAACACTCAGAAAGGATTTCCTGGAAAGATCAGTTACCACCTTCCATAATTTGTGTGGGAGGCCTTCAAGTGCAAGCTTTAAGGCTTTTCTGTGACTCCACATTTTAATTTGACCCAGTCACTTGCTGGAAACTACTCTCTGTTATCATTAGCTGAGGACTGCTCTAGGCTCTAGGGAGCCCCGACTCCCAAATCATTGTTTGAACGTCAGGTTCTCTGAGCATCTCTAGGGACTCTGAAGAATGAGGAAATATCACCAAAATGGTGCTAAACTTCAAGGAACTTGCAGCCTCAAGTTGCATGTTGAATTGCTAACAGACTTCTCCCTGGTCAAGTATATCAACACAAATAGAAGAGAAAAAAAAAAACAACCCAGTAATTTCTGTTTTTCTTCCCAAAGAAGAAAATGTACTATTTACATCATGTATGGCAATGAAAGAAAAGCAGAATAAGGAAAATCAAGCATTTGATGTGTTTGCTCTGGAATTAAAATGAACTTATCCTAGCTCAGCATGCCCATCATTAGCTACATTTGGAAAGAACTAGCATTTTGATGGCACTAAAATTGTCTAAGCACTTCAGTTTCTGGTAAACCTGGTAACAGCCTTCCTAGGCCCCTCTATTTCCCTTTGGGGAGGTAGAAACAATTTTCCCTCTGTTCATAGTTTCCTTTGCTTCTCTTTAAGAAGTAAAGTCAGGCAAACATTGTTTGTGCCATCAGGTTTCCAGTTTCCTAATTTCTTGGCTGAGGTTTGAACCAATTCTCTGTTTAATTTCCTTCTTTGCCTCCCTGTTCTACACCAACAGTTTTGTTTGTTCCAAGAATTTGATAAATTGTGGAAGTTCTCTGATCTTTTCTGGTTTGTTTTCGTGGTTCTTATGTGAAAAGCATTCTACATTAGGTCACAACTTATTTATACAGTATGTTCCTCATGTGAAACAACTTAACAATCTCCCTTGGAAAGAATCACATTTTGAAACAGAAACCTAAAACTCTAAGGTCTAACATGGTCCAGGATAGGTGATCTAAGGCGGAATCCATGAACTGTTAGGACATTATGTATTTACTTGCTGTAAACAATATGTGTTTAAAATAATCTAGAAGTTTTTTTTTCAAATTGGAGAATTTCATCATTCATTTCAAAGAATACTACATGACATGGATGGACCTAGAGGGTATTGTGCTAAATAAAATAAATCACAGAAAGACAAATACCATATGAGTTCACTTACATGTGGAATCTAAAGGGCAAAATAAACAAATAAAATAGGAACAGACTTATATATACAGAGAACAGACCGATGGTTACCGGGGGGAAAGGGAGAGGGGAATTTGGTGAAAAGATTTGAATGGGTTAAAAAGTACAAAGTGATAGCTATAAAGTAGTCACAGGGATGCAAAGTACAGCATAGGAAATATAGTCAATAATATTGTAATAGCTATGTATGGCGTCAAGTGGATATTTGAAATATAGGAGTGGGGGGCATTTTGTAAAGCATATGATTGTCTAATCAATATGTTGTACACCTTAAACTAATACAGAATAGTATTGACTATGAACTGCAATTGAAAAATTAAAAATAAAAATAAAAATAAAATTTTAAGAGGTGCTCAATAAAAATGAGCACCTAATATTAGATTCTACATTGCTCTAAGTTATAGCTAATATGCTGTGCAGCCACTAGTAAAACAAAGGCATATAACTTAGATTAACTTCACCATTGTTCTGTGAAATAAGTCAAAAGTGTGTCCTGAAAAATCAGAAAGTCAAGTCTAGTCATGTTAAGTAATTGACTGCAATAGGGAGATAATAATAGAGATGACCTGACCATGTATGCCATACATTTTACAGGTGAAGGAGAATATCAAAATATTGTAAGCCTTTCATTACCATGACCTCTTTACAAAAGAGGAAATGGAAAGGTTAAATAATTTGCCCAAGGCCACCTGGCTAAGAAGTAATGGAGGTGGGATCCTTCCCAGTCAGATTCCTAAGTTTATCCTTTTGCCACTAAACCATCAAAGACATTTTATGTGTATATAAATTTGGTTTTCCATATATTAAAACTCGCTTTGCACACCTACTAGAATGGTCAAAGTCTGGAACACTGACAACACCAACTGGTGGTGAAGATGTGGAACAACAGGGGCTCTCCTTCATTGTTGGTAGGAATGCAAAATAGCAGTCACCCCAAAAACATGACGGTTTCTTAAAAAAACTAAACACTCTTATCACATGATTAGTAATTGTGCTCCTTGGCATTTACCAAAAAGAGTTGAAAACTTATGTCTACACAAAAACCTGCATATAGATGTTTATAGTAGATTTATTCATCATTGCCAAAACTTGGCAGCAACCAAGAAGTCCTTCAGTAGGTGAATGGATAAACTATGGTCCATCCAGACCCTGTAATATTGTTCAGCACTAATCAGAAATTGTACCAAGCCCTGACTGGTGGAACAGTGGATAAGGCACTGGCCTGTGAACCCAAAGGTTGCTGGTTTGATTCCACAGCCAGGGCACATAACCAGGTTGCAAGCCAGGTCTCCAGCCAAGTCCGTAGCTGAAGGCAGGTGAAAGGCAACCATACATTGATCTCTCTCTCTCTCTCTCTCTCTCTCTCTCTCTCTCTCTCTCTCTTTCTCTCTCTAAAAATAATAAATAAAATCTTTAAAAGAAAAGAAATTATACTGTCAAGTCATGAAAAGATATGGAGTCAACCTAAAGAGGATACTCCAGGTTCTAGAACCAATTCCAATATGGGAGCAGAAGAATGTTCTCCACAGCAACAAGCAATTTCCTGGATACCAGGTGGATACCCTACAACTCAATTCTTACATGATCTACCTGAAGGTAGTACCAGACTCCACGGGTTAAGAATTCAGACCTACACACTGCTTTCCCACCCCATGCCCCACTTCAGATGCCAGTCACAAGCCAAGGTTGTCGCCTATGCTTCTGACCAATTAATTGGCTATAGGTTGGAGGTTCCAATGACCCACCTCTCCTTAGGTTTGATTAATTTGCTTGAGTGGCTCAGTGAATTCATTAAAACATTTTACTTACTAGATCACTGGTTATTTTAAAAGGATGTAACTCAGGCTCTGACTGGGTGGCTTTTTTGGTTAGAGCATTGTCCCATATACCAAAAGGTTGTGAGTTTGATTCCCAATCAGAGCACATACCTAGGTTTTGGGGTTTGATCCTCAGATGGGGCACATGTGGGAGGTAACTGATGATATTTCTTTCTTTCTCTCCATCCTCTATCTCTAAAAATCAGTTAAAGAAAAAGAAAGCTATAAGTCTGGGACAGTCAGGTGGAAGAGATACACAGAGTGAGGTGTGGGGACAGAGGCACAGAGCATGCCCTCAGAGCATGGTGTGCTCCCAGCATCTCCACAGGTTGGTTCACTAACCCGGTAGCTCTCCAAACCCCATCCTTTAGGGGTTTTTATGGAGGTTTCATTATTTAGGCATAATTGATTAAGTCATTGGCTATTGATGATGGAACTCAACCTCCATCCCCCTTTCCCTCCCCAGATGTCAGGGGGTAGGAGTGAAAGTTTCAATCCTCTCAAAACACAGGGTTGGTTCTCCTGGCAACCAGCCCCCATTTCAAGGTGCTTTCAAAAGTCACGCCATTAACCTTCCAACTGACACCTTCGTTGCTCTTGTCACTTAGCTAATTCCAAGGGTTTAGGAGCTTTGTGCCAGAAACGAGAGGAAGATCAAATATGTATTTCTAATTATAAATCACAATATCACAGCTACATGCTATATCATTCCAACTATATGACATTCTTGAAAAGGCAAAACTATGGAAACAGTAAAAAGATCTTTGGTTGTTAGGAGTTCAAAGTGGGGAGGGATGAATAGGCAGAGCATAGAAGATTTTTAGGGCAATGAAAATAGTCTATGATACCATACTGATGGATACATGTCATTATATATTTGTCTAAACCCATAGAACGTATAACACCAAGAGTGACCCTGATGTAAACAATGGACTTTGGGTTATAATGATGTGTCAGTGCAGGTTCATCAATTGTCAAAAACTTACCACTCTGGTGGGGGATGTTGGTAATGGGGGAGGTTACACCTGTGTAGGAAAAAGGTGTTGTTAAATTTTTTCACTCCCATAATCCAAAGTGTTTTTTTTTTTTTTTTTTTTTTTAAGATTTTATTTATTATTTTTAGAGAGAGGGGAAGAAAGAAAGGCAGAGAGGGAGGGAGGCATTACTGTATGGTTGCCTTTCTCCTGCCTCCAGCTACAGACCTGGCTGGAGACCTGGCTTGCAACCTGATTATGTGCCCTGGCTGGGAATCAAGCCAGCAACCTTTGGGTTTGCAGACTGGTGCCTTATACACCGTGCCACCAGCCAAGGCTCCAAAGTCTTTTTGTAAGTAAAGTTTTATTAAGTCAAAAATACTAACCAGCCCTGGCTGGTGGCACAGTGGATAGGCGCCGGCCTGCGAATCAAAAGGTTGCTGGTTCAATTACCAGCCAGGGCACATAACTAGGTTGCAAGCCAGGTCTCCAGCCAGGTCCGTGGCTGGAGGCAGGTGAAAAACAACCATACATTCATGTTTCTCTCCCTTTCTCCCTCCCTCCCTGCCCTTCTCTCCAAATATAACGAATAAAATCTTTTTGAAAAAATACTAACCAAAAGATTAGTCTTGGGGCATAAAGAAATTTCCAACTTCTGTGGAGTGGTTGGGGCTGCAGTCCAGGGGGCCTTTGTGTAAGCAAGTGGTGACTCCTGGAGTTCAACGGTGCCTGACTAAAATAATCCGCGGAGAAAGCCACCTGGAAACTAATCCAAAATTCCAACAGGCAAACAAAAATGTGAGAAATCTTTTGTTAGCTAGTTAGTGGCCATGAATAGGGTAAATAGTTCTCTCTCTTTCTCTCACTTTCCAGCCATTGTAATTTAATTGAGAACATAACTTTTTTTTTTTCTCTTATAAGGGTATATGGGAAATCTCTGTATCTTCCCCTTAATTTTGCTGTGAGGAAACTGCTTTCTAAAAATTGTCTTAATTTTAAAAATTTGCTTATACTGAGTAATAGACAGCTCAGTGTCAAAATGGATAGGTTTTATTACCTTGATGGAGTACAGAACTCACTTTAGAATTACATTAGCATGCATACAAATAGAAGAGAGCATGCACTGTTTATTCTCTACTGAATAACTCTTGCCTTGTATTATTTAAGTCATGGGTGTTTATGAATGAATGAAATCTCAACAGTGTCTCTGTTTAGATTATTATTCTTTGATCTGAGTACAAAGAAATGAAAAGAAATACTAAAAATATTTGTAGTCATTATTTATGAAATTTATTGGTCAACTAAGTTATAAAAATCCCCTTATAAGTCATATTGATCCTCTTTTTTAGAAGGGATCCATATTAAAGTTGTAGTTTTGGAACCTGGCCAGTGGCACAGTGGATAAGGCACCAGCCTGTGAACCCAAAGGTCGCTGGTTCAATTCCTAGCCAGGGCACATAACCAGGTTGCAAGCCAGGTCTCCAGCCAAGTCTGTGGCTGGAGGCAGGTGAAAGATAACCATACATTGATGTTTCTCTCCCTCTCTGCCTCTCTCCCTTCCCTTCTCTCTAAAAATAATAAATAAAATCTTTTTAAAAATGCCTATTTGCCTAAAGGTAAAAAAAAAAAAAGTTGAAGTTTTGGGAGCTGTTTCATCTTCCCTAAGAAGGCCTGTGGAATCTGTCACTTAACATCTCTGAACCTTATTGCCTTCTTTCTCCTTAGCCCTTTATATCTTCTGGCTAGTTGAATAATTCAAACAACATAAAGTAGATTAACAGAAGAAAATAAAAATTTTAATACTTATGTACAGGGAATTTACATAAGCATAACATTCCAAAGACAATGAGGCAACAACCAGGTATATATGACATTTTTGGACAAAGGAGAAAGACGGGGTATTAGATTTCAGAAGTGAGTATGATGACTTACAGATAGCTGAAGAAGAGTAGGACACACCTGACAGGAAGATCCTGGCTTGGCAACTCAGAAGCAATGGGACGCAGGAGGAGGGTAGGGGCCATCTAGCCTCACGGCCTTCGAGTCTCCCTCACTAATGCCAGAGTGAAATTCTTAAGGTCATTAAGTCAAGGTTCCCTTTCTTCGGCAGGTATTTCTATCTAAATCTCTTTAAGGAAAAGGCAAGTAAAAACTCTTTCTAGGCCCTGGTGGCACAGTGGATAAGGCACTAGCCTGCAAACCCAAAGGCTGCTGGTTTGATTCCCAGCCAGGGCACATAGCCAGGTTTCCAGCCAGGTCCGAGGCTAGAGGCAGGTGAAAGGCAACCATACATTGATGTCGTTCTTCCTCTCTTCCTCTATCTCTTCCCTCCTCTCTAAAAATAATAAATGAAATCTTAAAAAGAAACAAAACTCTTGCTGAGTTTGCTGGGCTTCATGTCAGGGTGACACATTATGGGAACATTCACTCCCAATCCCCACAGTTCCTGAGTCAAAGGGAGACAATTCCATATGGGCCTAAAGACAGGGAGACTGGGTAAATGGTTTTCTACATTTTTGTTTCTTCATTGTTAAAAAAAAATTTGTTTTATACAACCTATCATAAATAAGTCAATAGAGGTCTCACTCTGTCACAGAAGCATCCATGAAGTAAGATCCCTGTGCCATTCATGTGGTGAACATCTGCATGATGTGTACTTTTTTTTCTACTCAGAGCATGCACCTTCCATGTCTATGAGACCAAACAGTCTTCTATCCCCAAGGTAGGCCCAAAATTGTTGGCCCAGGCATTTCAGAATCTGCACTCCTTTTAAATTCCAAGTAAATCAAGAGAGAAATGAAGTGGCAGCAGGTGGCACGCTGACTGCCCCTGAAGAGCTGCTACTGCCTCTGCAGGGCCTTTTTGCTTAGCTTCACCATGGCAATGCTGCGGCGGTGCCTGCTGGTAGCTCTGTAGTAATATAAAAGCCCCAACTCCTTGACATGTGATATGGGTCCCACCTTATCGTCCAACATGTTATCTTATACTCCACTTTTTATAGTCCACAGACTTCAGCCATACCATAGTATCCATAGTATTCTCTGACCCCCAAGTGCCCAACTTCCTCACTCCAGGCCTTCCTCCCACTAGTTACCTACACCCACATCCACTTGTCATCTCTCTCTCTCAAGATTCTTCAGGGCACAGGCTGTGTCTTGCTGCCTCTGTGTTACCTCCTATCTTGCACACAGCCTGGTACATAACACTAGCTCAACAAATACCACTTGAATTAAAAAATTGAACAAAAATGAAAAACCTAGTAAATGGAGAAGATGGCGACATCACCAGTTGGTGCCAAAATGTCAGTGTTACATTTCTACTTGGTGATATCAGCCTCTTCCACACACAATTTACACACAAGTTATACATTGTCCTTATACATCAACTCATCACTCTCTTTCCCCTTTCAGAGCTGCCCTTTCACAATTTCTCCTAAATCAAAAGCTGTGATGTCCAGGCACAAGTGCACTTACCCACCTCCACACTGGAGCTCCATTAGAAATGGTGTTAATTAAGGAAAAAAGATATATTTAAATGTGCTATATGAGAGAAATGACAGAGGAGGATAATTATAGATGATTGGATAAAGAAGGTGTGATACATATATACAGTGGAATACTACTCAGCCATAAGAAAAGATACAATATCGCCATTTGCAACAACATGGATGGGCCTGGAGAACATCATGCTTCATATGTAGGATCTAAGGAACAAACTGAACTAACAAGGAAATGGGGACAAACTCATAGATTGAGAGCAGACTGATTATTAATGGAGGCAGGGAGGTTAGATGGTGAAGGAACTGAGCAAAAAGGAAAAAGGACTCATGGACATGGACAGCAGTGTGGTGATTGCTGGGGGCAGCGAGTATAAGGGGACTAAATGATAATGGAAAAAATATAATAAAGATTCAATTAAAATAAAAACATAAAGAAACCACTTATTAACACCTAAAAAAAAGAAAAAATATTGTGCTAAGTGAAGTAAGTCAAACATAAAAATGTTAAGAACCATGATTTTACTCATATATGGAATATAAAACTGAAAGTAAGCCCTGGCTGGTAGCACAGTGGATAAGGCGTCGGCCTGTGAACCCAAAGGTCGCAGGTTCTATTCCCCAGCCAGGGCACATAACCAGGTTGCAAACCAGGTCTCCAGGCAGGTCCGCGGCTGGAGGCAGGTGAAACGCAACCATAGATTGATGTCTCTCTCCCTCTCTGCCTCTCTCCCTTCCCCTCTTTCTAAAAATAATGAAATAAAATCTTAAAAAAAAAAAAGATTAAAAAACAAACTGAAAGTAACAAATGAGCAAATAAGACAGAAAAACAAAGAAACAAAAACACAGACAACAGTAAGGTGGTTACCAGAGGGAGTAAGGGTGGAGGGGTGGTAAAGAACAAAGGGGGTAAAATACTCATTCATATATGATAACAAAGGAGATTTAACTTTGGATGGTGAACCCACACTGCACTACAAAGGTCTGTCCCAAAAGTACTGGCTGAGCAAACCAGTTTAATTTTATTAACATTGGCTTGATACTTTTGCAACAGGCCTTGTATACAGATGGTGTATTACAGAATTGTGTACTTAAAACTGATATAATTTTGCCCTGGCTGATAGCACAGTGGATAAGGCGCCGGCCTGAGAACCCAAAGGTCGCAGGTTCGATTCCCCAGCCAGGGCACATAACAAGGTTGCAAACCAGGTCTCCAGTCAGGTCTGTGGCTGGAGGCAGGTGAAAGGCAACCATACAGTGATGTTTCTCTCCCTCTCTGCCTCTCTCCCTTCCCCTCTTTCTAAAAATAATGAAATAAAATCTTTAAAAAAAAAAAAACAACGATATAATTTTATTAACTAATGTTACACCAATAAATTTAATTATGAAAAAAAATTTAAATAGTGAAATTGGGAAAAATAAGAAAACCTCACCAAGAGTGGAAAGAAACGAAAACTATAAGAGAAAATCTTAAGGCACATAAAACCAAAAATATCAGTATCTCTACCCAAGTAAAAGGATTTCTAAAAAGATTACAAAGGCCAAGGAGAAGAAGAAAATTCTCAATAAATAATCAACTGGAATTCTACAATGTTGAATTCCTACCAGTCTTCAAAGGCCCTAGCACACACACACAAAATAAATCCACATCTAGTTTCATTATTGTGAAATTGAAAAGTACAAGAAACTAAAAATGCTAAAACCATGAAGAATCTGGCATAAATGTATTTTGTCACTAGCTTAAAGTCTTAATTCGGTGAAGGGTAGCAGAATGTGCCATCCTAAAAACATGCCACTTTGGTGTGGAACTGAAGGCCATCAAATTCCAGGATCTAGCAGACTCAGAAGAAAAAAATTTATCTCCCTCATTAACTGCCTAAAAAATTTTAGAAGGGTGACCTTTTTAAAGAGCTATTACCAGAAATATTTTTTCATCTGAGGGACTACCTTCTGGAAGGCAAACATTGATTTACCAAACATTTCCTCTTCTCATCTGTCTGTGAATTGCCTCCTTTCTCTTTGAAGCAATAGACCCCTATCCCCTTCCCTAGCTCAGGAAGATAGATAAGCCTCGATTGTGTGGCTGCCTTTGAATGTGTCATATATTTTTGGGACTACTATAGGTAAGAAATTAATTTTTTTCCTGTTTAAGGAAAAAAAAAAAAAAAGGGCCATGGCTGGTGGCACAGTTGATAAGGCGCTGCTAGCCTGAGAATCCAAAGGTGCTGGTTGGATTCCCAGCCAGGGCAAAGAACCAGGTCTCCAGCCAGGTCCGTAGCTGGAGGCAGGTGAAAGGCAACCATACATTGATGTCTCCCTCCCTCTCTGCCTCTCTCCCTTCCCCTCTCTCTAAAAATAATAAATAAAATCTTAAAAAAAAAAAAAAAAAAAAAAAAAGAACTACTTGGGGTAATAGTTCATGGAAGAACAAAAGAAGATAAGGTTAAGATTTAGAAATCAGTAGTGAAATTAGCAATCCTTTTCTTTCTTTAAGTTCTCACCCAAGGATATTTTTATTGAGTTGAGAGAGAGAGAGAGAGAGAGAGAGAGAGAGAGAGTCTGGTTGTCTCCCATACATGTTCTGACTAAGGATTGAATCCACAACCTAAGCATGTGCCCTGACTGGGAATCAAACTCACAACCTTTCTGGTATATGGGATGATTCTCCAACCAACTGAGCAGCCTAGCCAGGGCAATTTAAAATTTTATAGAACAGAGGTTAGTTGTCTTTGCGCCCATTTCACTTCTACCTGGAAACTGAAAAAAGGTAAAAGTAGATGGGCAGCACTGAGAACAGGAGAAAGGTACCCCAGGAATACCCTTAACCCACCCTTCCTTCAGAGAGATATCAACAGATGCTAGCTGCCCCTATCTCCAGGTAAAACCAGAAACTACAAATGTCAAAATTTATTCTGGGGAACACCTTTCACAAATACAGATCCAATTTTTTTAATCAGAAAAAAAATGATTTTTAAAAATGTTATATATAAATATAATATTATTGAGTTAGAAAAATCATCACTATTTTCCAGAACTTTGGAAGCCAACTCAAAGGTACGAAATATATTTGACTTTCAAAATGCATCATTTTCAAATATTCACAAAAATACAATCTGGTTTACTAAACCAAGGTTTAAAACAGTTCCTTAGGCAAATTGATCTAGTAAAAATGTTAGAAACAGCTTATAACATGTGATATTAGCTATTTTTCAGTTAATGAATGTTTGAAATAGTACATTGGTGTAAGCATTTTAAATATCTTCCTGTGCTTCTCTTTATGCTATGAGGAAAGAGATATTTTTAAAGTGGGAATGGCATTCTTCTACCCTGACTAGGCTAGAGAAAGACTGAGCACCTTTGGCTGTTTCTATACTTAACAGTGGTCAGGCCCTTGTTAGTGCTGAATGAAGCTTTGGTTTCTGAATATTTAGAGAAGTTGGAAAAGGTCTAAATAGAAACAATAGAAACCTTTAAAGGACCGAGAGAAGACCTCTGAGGAAATGTTAAAGACATTGATTGCCCTGGCTTCACCTTGAAACTTGCAGGCCAGGGGCAGATTTAATAACTTTCTTTGAGAAGAGGATGGTTTATTTGGAGGATGCTGGCTGGCTTTTTTCTCCATCTCTATAGAGATGAAAACCAGACAAAATTGGATTAGAATGCAACAAGCAAGTTCCCTTTGACCTAAAGCAGAACTAAGCTGCAGAGGTGATTGAACTCTGTCAGGACTAACCCTGGAGAGCTTTGAAGACATGCTCCACAACCAGGATTAACTCTGGGTAGTTTAGGGAAGTCACTGGAGAAGGACTTGAGGAGATTTGACAGAATCTGTGCTTTTGTGTACACAGTCCTCAGCTAACGATGGTTAGACTTGGGATTTTTCAACTTGAGGATGGTGCAAAAGAGTTTCGCATCCAGTAGAAACTGTACTTCAAATTTGAATTGGATCATTTCCTGGGCTAGCGGCCTGCAGTATGATTCTTCCCCTTGATGCAGGGCAGCAGTAGTGAGCCAAACCTCTGGGTCAGCCAGTCCATCACGGGGGTAAACAACCCATATTCTGCAGTGTGCTGGGTCACCAGTGTATTTGGGATATCATGTTTTGTGTTTTTGCACCCCATCACATCTACAAAATAACCACCTGTGTCTCCTGCTTCTGGCGAGAAAGGCTATATCTATCACTCTTTAGATGAAATAATGTAATTGCTGAACTTTGACTAATGTAAGTGCTCTGAGCACTTTTTAAAGAATCCTTACCTGGGCATATATTTGTTGATTTTAGAAAGAGAAAGAAGGGAGAGAAGGCAGGAGAGAGAGAGAGAGAGAGAGAGACAAACATTGATCATTTGCCCCCCAAATGTGCCCTGACCACTGGGGATGGAACCCACTACTTAGGTATGTGCCCTGACTAGGGATTGAACCTACAACCTTTTGTTGTACAGGATGGCACTCCAATTAACTGAGCCACCCAACCAGGTCAACTAGGCTGAGCTATGGGGTTCCCTAAGTTACATGTATTAAATGCATTTTCAATTTATGATATGCTCAATTTGTGATAGGTTTATTGGATATAATCCCATTATAAGTGAGGAGCATCTGTATTTGAATTCTCAAAAGCCAGCTCAAAGTTTATTTAGTGCATAGGGGAGATCAGATTTCCCACACTTGGGAACAAGGTCACTGGAATAGATCATCTTTTATTCTGAAGCTAGAAAAATTCAACATATGCTGAAGTAATGCAACTCTAGGAGATGACTTGCATACATTATTAATAAAGTTAATATTTCCCAAATTTTATAAAGGGACCATGTTGAAACTATGGTTTAATAATATTCATTGAAATGCTGGGCGGAGGGGAGCAAAGGGAAAAGAAATGCAGACAACTGTAGTAGCATAATCAATAGAAAATAAATTTTAAAAGTAATATTCATTATACATCTATTGAACACTTACTTGCTAGGTTTCAAGCAGTTGTGTCCTGGAGATTCCAAGGCAAATTCAACATGGCTGCTGCCCCCTGGGAGTTTGTGATCTGGTGAGAAGAGACACAAGGTACAGGCTAACTCTGGGACAGGGAGAAGCGCAGAACATTGTGGGTGCATGTGGCTAGGGTCCCTAGTCCAGAAGTGGTGTTCTGGGAAAGCTTCCTGAGAAGGTGTCCTGAGTATGAACCTTAGACATATATTAGGTATAAAGTTGACAAAGAAGGAATTTTTTACTTTTTTTTTTTTTGCAAAGAAGGTGTATGTTTATAGAAGAATAATAGCAAGAACAACTATGTGTTCAATGCTATGTGCTAGACACTGTATCAAGTGGTTAATCAGCCTGCTTTCATTTAATCGTCCTGACACCCCTTATCAGACATTGGAGCACCTGCTGTGTTCCAGGAAATGTGCATACAATGGTAAGTCAGATAGATTCCACTCCTTTAGAGCTTAGTTCAATGGGGAATGCTATACAATAATCCAACAATCATGCAAGTGTGATGGAAAAGAAAAGTTGTTAATTATAATATTTGCAATTTCCTTAATTCTTTCAACCATCAAAGAAACTTCTGCTTTTGTCTTCTAAGCTTCCCAATCTCACTCCCTTTTGACCCCACTCCAAGAAGAACATTTTTTGTCAGCTGGGTTCTTGAGCTGTTGTGATACCAAATCCAATTAAAGGGGAAAGAGAAACTAGACTTCAAATGTAAAGATGACCAATTTGTGCCAGGAAAGAAAGAATGGAGGAATATGAAAATAATTAATTCAAAAATACAAAGGGCCTAAAGGCATATGAAAGAATGCTCAACATCACTAGCCATCAGAGAGATGCAAATTAAAACTACAATAAGTCCCCTCTGTCCCCTTCCCCACCCACCCACTCCCCCACAAAGTCAATCCCACTTGTTTTCCATGTCCATGGTTCTTTGGCTAAACTGCTCCCCTTCTTTGCTCTTCCTCCCCCATCCCCTCTTCCCCCTGCCCACTGAAGTTCTATTCACTGTATTCATGTATCTGGTTCTGCTTTGTTTGTTGTTAGTTTTGCTCATTATTGTCCTATAATGGGTGAGATCATATGGTATTTGTCTTTCACTAAGCATAATACTCTCCAGTTCCATTCATGTTGTTGCAAAAAGCAGGAGTCCCTTCTTTCTTTCTGCTGTGTAGTATTCCATTGTGTACATGTACCAAAGTTTTTTGATCCAATCATCCACTGATGGGCACTTAGGCTGTTTCCAGCACTTGAGTATTGTAAATAGTGCTGCTATGAACATAGGGGTCCATAGGTTCTTATAAATTGGTGTTTCAGGTTCTTCAGGTATAGTCCAAGTAGTGGAATTGCTGGATCAAAAGGCAGTTCCATTTTCAGTTTTTTAAGGAAACCCCATACTGTTTTCCACAGTGGCTGCACCAGCCTACATTCCCACCAACAGTGCACGAGGGTTCCCTTTGCCCCACATCCTCGTCAACACTTGTTGTCTGTTGATTTGTTGCTGATTGCCATTCTGACAGGTTTGAGATGGTATCTTATTGTAGTTTTAATTTGCATCTCTGATGACTAGTGATGTTGAGCACTCTTTCATATGCCTCTGGGTCCTTTGAATATCTTCTTCGGTGAGTTGTCTGTTCAGGTCCTTTGCCCATTTTTTAATTGGGCTGTCTGTCTCCCTGGTGTTGAGTCGCATTAGTTCTTTATATATTTTGGAGATCAGACCCTTGTCTGAGGTATCATTGGCAAGTATGTTTTCCCATACAGTTGGTTCCCTTTGAATTTTGCTGATATTTTCTTTAGCTGAACAGAAACTTTTCAATTGGATATAGTCCCATTTGTTGATTCGTTCTTTGATTTCCTTTGCCCTTGTTGAAGTATCAGTAAACATATTTCTGCATAGGATATCCGAAAGTTTACTGCCTATATTTTTATCCAGGACCTTTATGGTGGCACTGCTTATATTTAAATCCTTTATCCATCTTGAGTTTATTTTGGTGTATGGTGGAAGTTGGTGGTCTAGTTTTATCTTTTTTACATGTTGCTGTCCAGTTCTCCCAACACCATTTGCTGAAGAGACTGTTTTTACTCCATTGGATGTTCCTTCCCCCTTTGTCAAATATGAGTTGACCATAGAGTCCTGGGTTAATTTCTGGGCTCTCTATTCTGTTCCATTGATCTATATGTCTATTCTTATGCCAGTACCATGCTGTTTTGATGACAGTAGCCT